>CAUYQV010159969.1:0-24462 GCA_963574575.1 Galagoides demidoff | reverse complement strand
AACTCCTGGGCTCAAGCGAGTCTCCTGCCTCCGCCTCCCAAGTAGCTGGGACCACAGGCGCCAGCCACAACGCCCGGCCATTTTTTGGTTGCAGCCATCGTTGTTTGGTGGGCCCGGGCTGGGGATTCGAACCCGCCACCTTAGGTGTATGTGGTTGGTGTCTTAGCTGATTGAGCCACAGGCGCCGAGCCAAAAAATGAACATTTCTTAAAAAGCAAAAGACTTAAACATTGAAAACCAGAAAAAATCACTGAAAGGAATTATTGAAGGAAAATGTATATGAGGAGTTAATTCTAAATCTTACGTTGATGTGCCCGTGACCCACGATAGCCAAAACATTTTTAGGATAAAGGACTCACCTCCTCCAATTTTAATATTTATTACCAAGCTACAGTGCCCAAAACAATGAGGGGCTGGCTTAAGAAGAAACATGGAGATCATTTAAATAAAATTGAGAGTAAGAAGGTAAATTCTCATGTTTTTGGTCAATTGATTTTCAACGAAGTTGCCAATAATATTCAATGGGAAATGATAGCCTTTTTAACAAATGTGCTGAGTCACTTGGAAATCCATACACAAAAGAATGAAGGTGAATCCCAACCTCAAACCATATACAAAAAGTAACTCAAAATGAATTCTAGTCTCAACACAGGTGCTAAGGTTTATATTAAGAGACTTTGAGAAAAAATACACAAGTAAATATTTGTGATTTTGGGTTACACAATTGTTTCATAAAAACTTTACCAAAGGCACAAAAGACAGGAAAAATGTAGATAAATTGGACTTCATTAAAATGAACAACTTTTGTGTTTCAGAAAACATCAAAAAGATGAGAAGGTAACTAACTCACAGAAAAGTAGAAAATATTTGAAATTCACATATGTGATAAGAGACTTAGAATTCATAAAGAATTCATAACTCAACAATAGTAGGACAAATAATTGAAATAAACATGGATTTGAATAAAAATGTTTCTGAAGAAGATACACACATGACTGACACACATGTGAAAAGATACTCCAAATCTTAACCATTAGGGAAATTAAAATAAAAAACGTAGTAAGATGCTACTTCAGAGCCAGGAGAAGGGTTACAATGAAAAGTTAGAGGACGGTGAGTGTAAATATGGAGCAATTAGAGCCTTAATATGTTAGTGGTGGGGACACATAAAACAGCGCAGCCACTTTATTACATACATAAAATGCTGTATTTATATAATTTATATAATTTGTTTGGCAATTCCAGTGACCCCACTCCCTGGAACACACACGGAAGGAATGAACACCTGTGTTCACACAAAACATAACCAAGAACATTCACGGGCACGTTATTCATAACAGCCAAAGAGTGGAGGCAGTCAAATGTTCCCAAATAGTGCTGGATAAACACAATAGGAGACCTTTAATAGAACTTAAAGATAATCGAAAAATTAGACCTTACGTGTATAAAAGTAACCCTTGGAGGTTCTACTCAAATAACTAGAAGTACCAGAAAATGGTGGCTCCATCTGGGAAATCTTTAAGGGAATTAATTTTCTCCTTTTACATAGTGAGGGGCTAACAAATGATCGAAAGTTGACAAATGTAGAAATTGATTCTTTAAAATGTTATTAAATGCTATAAACGTGATAACCGCAGCAGAGTTAAAGCAGGTGGATTCACTTCCCAGATTATCAGGAGGAAATGCCCTCCCACGCGTCCAGAGCAGGACAGCAGCCCTGTACCTCGGAGGAGATGGAAATACAAACAGCCCCCCTGCCACACACAGAAGGGGGAAAGCCGCCCGGCAGCTACTCTTCCCAAATCACTATTGCCATGAAAATTCTTCACTGCATTTTATCAAAACTTCAAGGAACAAATAATGGGGAAGCTATTTAAACTTTTGGAAATATTTATCTTTCAAGTTTTAACTGAGCATGACCAAAATATTACATAGACACACAAAGCTAGAAATGTGTCTCGTTTGTGAACACGGATGTGAGAATCCTACACCGTATATTAACAAATCCAAACAATTTATAAAAAGAGAAGTACATTTTACATAAGTGTGAGTCTTTCCAGGAACCAGGAATGATTCACTATTTGGAATCTAATTAACATGTTTTATCCTTACGTGCTACATTAATAAGTTTTTACTGGTTCAAAATATATTCTTGATAAAATTGTGTAAAATACTGAAGAAAACAACTCTCCCCTCCAAAAATAAAATAAACACGGAACATGACAAGGTCATGCCCAGCAAAGGGCAGGCACTGCCATGAACAAAGTACACAAGGTCACGCCTCACGCAGGCAGAAGAGAGCACGTTTCCAGGCCGAGCATCCTCTTTCCAAGAGGACGGCTGGTGCGCTGGATGAAAAAGTGGCTGCAGGAGCCCCCCGTGCTGCTCCTTCAGTGGTCGGGGCCCTTCTGCAGTCCCTCGGGTGTGTCATTGGACAGCAGCTTTCAGGTTTAAAGTGTCTTCACTGCAGGTCCTGCACTCCACACGTGGGGACCCTATCCACCCGTGGAGGGACACATCACACAGATTTCCCTTCTCTCATAAGTGTCAGTGTCTACAACCAATCTGAGTGTCTTTGTGAGAATGAGTAAATAATTTACGGGACATCACTGAGCTACTTGAGAAGAATGGATTAGCATTACATCTCTAAAATATGTTGCTGAACTAAAAAGCAGAATGCAAAACAGCGTTCCACAAAAAATAGGCTACTATTTTTGTGAAATGTAAAATGAGGCTTTGCAAAATTAGGCTACTATTAGTGTGTTTCAAAAGACTAATTTGTGCATACACATATGCAGAAAAATACAGAAATGTTCACACAGCCCACAGCAGGCAAGAGTCCTAGAAGGATTCTCAGACGTTAACAGGCACGCCTCTGGGAGGAGACGGCAGGTCAGGGTCCTTTACACGAATAACCTTTTCAATTGTTTGCTGTATTAACCATGCTCAAGTGATAGCTTTTCATGTAAAACTATAAAGATATATAATGCACACAAGGTATGTGCGTATATGAAACACACACATGTACACCCACATGCGTGCAAGCGTCATTAGGAAGTGGGGTCAGCGGTCAGGAGCGCCATCCCTGGCCGGGCTGTGGACCCCGGCGACGCCGCCTCACTCACTTACTGCTTCTTCTGTGCTCCAGTTTGCTCTTCTCAAACATGACAAGACGAAGACCACTTGCCTCTCGAGTGTGTGAGGAGGAAGCTCACACCTCCCATGTGCTCGGGGCAATGTCCAGCCTGTTGTGACTGCTCCCAGGCAGCTGCCTCCTGCTACTTCTGTTATTTTATTAGCAGTTGCCAGGTTCTGGTCCCCAGCTGGAGAGGAAGTCTTCCGAGGAGGCTGTCTCCTCATTCCAGCTCTGCAGCAGAGGTTCTGGCATGTCCCAGGAATGTGACAAACTGCTCCTCGTCCCTCCTTGCCAGCGTCCACTCAGTAGGTCCTCACTGCAAATCTGGATGGACCACGTGCCATCCGTGCACCAGCGGCTTGAGTAGGTACAGGCCGTGTGGGGCTGCCCTTCAGAACGCCAGCCTGGCGCTGGTGCTCACAAGGCCGACTGTGAAAGTGTTTTGGCTGCAGAACCAACAGCCAGGATGCCCGGGTGTGCACGACCCAACCTCAGGAGTGAGAGTCTCCTGACTGTACAAAGAGGAAAGGAAAGAAGAGACAAAAACAAAGAAAACAAAGACAGGCTAGGGGCCAGATTGCACCTGCCCACATCACTGCAGTAAATACGGCAGAAAGCATGAAACGACTTTCGTGTTGATGATACAGGAGTAAATAAAGGTGTCGTGAGACGGGGGTGGGGGGTGGGGGGGTGCTCCTGGGCTCACACGTGGATGTGGCTGTACGGGGAGCAGGGCGTGTGCTGTTCCCATAATGACGCAGCCAGCTGGCTGGACATGTGGGGGATAAAATTTTATCTTTTTGTCAAACCAAACACAAAACTGAATTCCAGATGGCATAAAGATCTAAATGTTCTTTAAGACAAAACTTTAAAATCTTAGAGGAAAATGTCTTCTTTTAGTCTTACCCTTTTTTGCATTCTTATTTCTTATAAAACCCATAAGCACAAAACCCAAGGAACTGAACGATGCATTTCATCACATCAAAATGTAAAACTCTATACAGCAAAACCACCATCAATGATAAAATGGAAGATATTTTATCCCATGAAGCCAACAAAGGTTTTTAATATACCAATAATTCCTTTAAATCCATAAGAAAATTAAAAATGGGCAAAAAATATTAATATACAATTCCAAACACAGGAAACTTAAATGCCCCAAAAACATATGTGAAAAATTTAATTTCACTTGTACTTAAAATAATGTGGTCATCTAACATATCAATCAGATTTACACAAATTTTAAAATGACACCAGATCTGAGTGAGGATATGGGGGAAATGGCTGCAACCGTGAGGCTTGGAAACAAGGTGCAGCCTGGTTCTTCTCTCAGTTACTGGGTGGTAATTAGCCAAGTTGGCATCATTTGTGAGCCATGTCCTGGCCACTCGTCCGTTAAGTGCCTGGGCTGGGGCAGCTGTCATCATGAGCTCATGGGATATGCTCAGGAGAATTCACATGACTTTATTAGTAACAGCAAAGGTGTGGGGACAACCAAGGTGCCTAATGAGGAGACCCACAGACTAATTGGGTCGTACTAACAGTGGGAAGGTTTGCGTTGTTAAAGTGACTGAACCACGAGCATACATCTTAGCAAGGATGGATCACAACAGAATTTAGAGTGCAAAATCAAATTTCAAAATCATAATATAACACGCTACCTTAGTTTTAAGATTCTGATAAAAGCATGTATTTCGTGGAATAGCAACATATGGTCTGACCAGGCAGCCTTAGCAGGGACCAGGATGTCCATTGCATCAAACTGGCCAAGTGGTGACCAGGCAGCCCTACAGCATTAGCAGGGACCAGGGTGTCCATCGCATCAAACTGGCCAAGTGACCTGCTAAGTTCTCACCCACTTGTGGAGGCCGAAAAGCTCCAGGCCCAGCAGCCAGCAGTCTGACCGAAACCATAGGAAGGAACAGGGTCAGACCCTGGCTGGACCCACTCTAGGACACTGCCGAATCACTGTGGACGCTGGCTCCGAACTCACACCAATCCCAGGAGGCCCAAATCATCACCACAACCCTTATCACAGAGAAAGGGTTTTTATGGGTCCGGTGACCAATGGGGCTTTTGCTCAGGTCTGCCTCACAGTGGGTCCCCGACCCACATCCCCAGGCCCAGAATGCATCATTGGAGTGGATGTGTAGACATTCCTTTGGCAGCTGATATATAATACATACAACATATAAACAATACTATCATTTTATATTGGTTCTGTTTCTCTGGAGAACGCTGGCTAATAAACCTCATGATTTTATAAAAGCCAGATGTGATTTACAGTTAATAGGAACTGAAATAAATACATATTTAGTGTGAGGGCTTTTTTTTTCATGATTAGGGAGCACATGTGGTGTCTGTTTTTCAATTCCTGAGATACTTCACTTCTGAACATCTCCAGTTCTATCTAAGTTGCTACAGAAGGTGTGTAATTTCCTTGTATGCCTGAGTAGTACTCCATGGTAAATACATACTACATTTTATGGATCCATTCGTGAATTGATGGGCACTTAGGTTGATTCTACACATGATGGTGAACTGTGCTGTTGTAAACGTTTTGCGTGCAGGTGTGTTTCAGGAAAATGACTTTTTTTCTCTGTGTAGATCCCCAGTGCTGGGGTTGCTAGACTGCATGGTGGACCTACGTTTGGTTCTTTGAGGAATCTCCCCGTTACTTTCCTTACGGGCTGTACCAGCCTGCGGTCCCAACAGTAGGTAACACTGTTAACTTCTGAGCATCCCCTATGAGTTTCCAGGAATTCTGGGCTTCTCTGGCTCCTTTCTTCACTCTCTCTTCCCTCACTGTGGGCGTCCCTTGCTACACCTTGAGAGTGAGGGGCTGCATCCTGCAGCTTTCTCTCCCTTGGTGTCGTGTTAAATCGTGGGGGGTGGGAAGTGATCTAGGACCCTGATTTCATCTGAGGCCTTAGTAGGCAGCGTCCTCAGTTTTGCCCACACAAGCGCCTCCCACCTTGTCACCTCCCCTTCAGTGAAACCAGGTGCATTATGGAATAGTCACCTGCCCCTCCTCCTGCTCACAGCATCTGAAGCTGCTCCTTTGCTCTTCACTGTGGGAACCGAGGAGGCTTCCCGGAGTGACCACCATGCAGGTGAGGGGTCCCTAAGCCTGAGTGCCTGGAGCTGCTCCCCCTCCCGCCCTTGAGGCCATGGCCAGACAGCCTCTGTCCATGGGAGCAGCCTCAGGCGGCTTCTCTGTGTTCTGCCATCTCTCCACCTTGCAGGGGACGTTTCTCCTGTCACTGCAATTCTCAGAGGGTACAAGGGAATTCACCAGTTTTCAGTTTGTTGGGTGTCTTTCTTCTCACAGGGTGGAGTGGTGACTTCTAAACTACTTACTCAGTGAAGCTAAATCCAGTAGTTCTCCTGAACACAGTTGTGCTCTTTCCTCTCGGGCTCTGTCGGGACATGGGCTGGGGTGCTTCTTCTGGTCCACCTGCGGCCCTTCATACTTTTGAGTTTCAGGATGAGCACAGCAGCCCATGGGCGTTCCTGTGACCCTTCCTGGCAACCCCACGGCTGGGACACAGCCCTCCCAGCAAAGCCCAGGACGGATGAATGACCCTGAGGCTGAGGCTTCTCAGGGGCGTGTCACTCACAGGCTGTTCCACAGATGCCCGGGTGCTTGGGGCTGTGTGCCAGTGTGCCCTGCTCCTGAACCCCAGATTCTTTGTCTCCCCCCACGTGAAAGTTCGCTGTGTAGGGAGCAGAGCCGGCAGCCAGCCCTCAGAGCTCACAGTGACGCCTTTGTGCAACTTGCCCTGGACGCGGCGAGAGGGGTGGGGCACATCATGTTCTGCGTCACAGAGCTGGTATGCACAGTGCTCAATGGGCCTTTATTCTTGTATTTCTGTGAGAACCAGAAGCTTGGGGAGCACAGTGACAATGAACTTGTTGCAAAAGCAAAGGAAGGTCAATCGGAGTCCCTGAGAGGCTCCCACGTGGTGCCTCCCAAATGCCGCCTTGGTGCCTGCCCCACAGTGAGTCCCCATTTGCCAAGCTGGAGCTCCAGGGTTCCCCTGGGCCAGTGGTCAGGGAAGAGGCTGGGTGCAGGAGACTCTCCAGAACTGGCAGGCCTGCTGTCACAGCCTCCGCCTGCTCAGTGCCAAATAGCCACAGAACCAGCCACTCTATGATGGGATACACCTCAGCCTGCAATCTGCCACCTAGTGAAGTGGTAGATGGATCAGTGATGCCTCCTTTCAGCCAGCCTCCTGTGGTCAGCCACGTGAGCCTCATGCTGGCCGGCTACAGCACCCCTGGTCCCAGACACCACCAGGACTCACACAGTGTCAGTCTATGGGGTCCTCAGCTCAGCCCTCCTGTGACTTCAGCTCCCGGTGAGATGGGCCTGGCCACACCAGCTGAGAGCTAGTCCCTTCCTTCCCAGGAGGCTTGACACCCCCGCCCTCTGATAGCCCATTCACAAGCTCCTATCCCAAGTTCCCCCCATTGCGTGTCCACACCACTGCCCCTCTGAGGGGAGACTCTGTAGGACCCTCTGTCTCTGTCTACCTTGCACACAGCACTGTTCTCTCTGATAAAACTCCCGTCCTCAGTGCCTCTTCCCCAGAAAGGGCCAATTACCCTCGGGTCACAGTCTTTCTCCCAAGGCACCTGGTTCTGTCCTACATGTCCCTGCCACTCAGCTTCACTCTCTGGCCGTTGGTCCAACCTGCATTAACACCTGCCATCCCTGAGTCAGGGCAGACCAGAGACACCAGTGCCAGCCTCTAGAGGGCAGAGCAGTAGCGGGAGTATGCTGGGGTTGGGAGCTGCTCTGCTCTGGGAAGCAGAGCCCTGGGGGACTGTGGGGCCCAGCCAGCCGTGGAAGGTCGGCTCACTTCCTCAGGTTCTTTTTTCTTCATCAGCTAAGTGAGAGCCTCTGGACACAATAGGAGGCTTTGCCTGGCAGCCTGGTCCCCCCTTGATGCCTCTTTCACCTCACTGCTCGCCTCTCATCCCTCTTCCCTCACAGTTATCTCTGGAGAAGGGCAGGCTACTTGATCTGGACCTTGTTGACCTTGCTGGCCTCATGGTGTGGAACATGCCCAATGTCCTCTGCATTTCCCATGGGTCAGAGGCCAGTTGCAGAGACCCAGTCAGAGGCAGAGCCCACCCTTTGGAATGACCTTGGTGCCCCATCTATGGAGAGACCCTAATGGCATCTGTTTTCACTCTCTTTGGACATCAGCAGTTACTGGTTTTCCACACTGAGATCTGCTGATTCCCTGGGCATCACAGAATGGTGACACTCTGGCACTGCCACTGTCTTCCTTTGACAGCTGAACACGTTTCTTGAGGACACGTACTCACCATGCTGTGGGGCCGTGTGTGACGCTGTGTGCAGGGTTCACTCGCTCAACAGGGCTAGATCATTTCACTTAACTTGCCTGGTTTGTAAGATGATGGATCTTACTCAGCCACTCCCAGGAGCCCTGTGAGTTTGTTCTAATTCCGGGATCTGAGCGAACCAGTCAGCTGCAGTTGAGTCCTCTATGGCCAGTGGTGTCTTCTCTAGTCAGCTCCCACCTCTGGCAGAGTCCTTGCCCTCTAGGGAGAGGGAACCCCCTCAGGGAACTCATTCTCAGAAGGTTCTAGGCCAGTCCCCTGGCATCGGCAGGTGTCACCAGCTCTGGAGAGCACCTGTCACGTTCTCCTTCACAGACCATCCTGGCAGGTGCCTGGGCGAGGCTCTTCCAGACCCAGCCACCAGACGGGCCCCTCGGTGCTCTCTCAGCCCCTCTGGTCTGGACGTCTAATGACCGTTCTCAGGTGAGCTCGGCTGCTCTGCCTTCCCTGGTCCAGGCTTCAACCCCTTCCACGACCCTCATCACCCACAATAAAACGACCCTGACGTGTTTCCTGTCTTTTGTCCTAATTAGGAGAAAAGTGTCATGTCAATAAGGACGTGTTATTTTTTTCAAAGCATCTTTCTAGTGCCTGGCATGGAGTGGGCGCTTGCTGAATATTCGGCCCATGTAAATGGTTGTAGAGTCTCTCCTCTCATCTCTCCAGCGGCGTGCTGAAGTAGGTAGTCTTATTCTCCCCACTTCAGAAATGAGAAAACTCTTCCTCAAAGGGATAACCTCCTCTCCACGATGGAACGCCGGTGGCACCGCAGCCGCCGTGGCTCCCTCGTCTGCATCAAGTGATGTGGTTCCGGGGCCACTGCTGCGGCTGCGTCGTCTGAGTTACGTGACGTGCTGCTGGCACAGCCACTGCGGCTGCGTCATCTGAGACGTGATGTGCGGCCGGCCCGGCCACTGCGGCTGCGTCGTCTGCATCACGTGACGTGCTGCCCGCCTGGCCACTGTGGCTGCGTCGTCTGCGTCACGTGACGTGCTGCCTGGCGCAGGCCACAGCTGGACACGCCCAGGGCCAGCTCGGCCCCTCCACCTCAGAAGAGAAACCCGAGAGTGGATTGGTGAGGACTGGTCCCAGCGAACGCTGAGCGCGGAGTGAAGGAAAACCCGGCAAAAAGGACCGAGTACTCTGGGTGGACCGATTATACTATGCATGTGAGTTTTAGACTTGCAGTTTTTTAATTTGTTTTACAATGAGCACATCAGGTAAAAATACTTATGGGCAAAGCAACGGCATTAAAAGGAAAACAGAGACTATTTTAAACAGCCGTCATCAGTCTTGCATCCTCACGCTGGGGGAAAGTCCTTGGAGTCCGTTTCCAGCGGGCCCGCGGCCGGTGCGTCTGCTGTTCTGAGCGAGCCCCGCCTGCTGCGGCAGACAGCGCCAGGGAAGGTGCTGGTCTCCGTCTCCCACACGCGGCGGACCCTCATCCAGAGTGTCGGCGACTGCTGTGGTTTGAACCTTTGTCCCCTGCAAGACTCACGTGGCACCTCACCCCCACGTGGCATCTCTGAGCTGGGACCCGTGAGAGGGTGTCGGCGACGGGAGGTGCTGGTGTGGAGACAGGCGTGCAGACCGCGGACAGCACACTAACCGGAGTGGCCAAGAAAGGGCTGTTTAACAAGGGTGCCAGATGATTCAGCAGGAAAAGAGTATTTGCAACAAATGGTGCTGCGGAAGAAAGGTATATCGTTATGTAAAATGATGAGCTACTAACCGTACTTCATACAACATCCCCAAATTAATTCGAAACAGATGATAGAAATAAGTGTTAAAACTACCAACCTTTGGGGAAAAATAGTAGAAACACTTCATGACCTTGAGTTATGCAGATATTTTGTAATAGAATATTAGAAACTGGAACTCAAGAATTTTTATAAAAGGGTGGCACCTGTGGCTCAAGGAGTAGGGTACCGGTCCCACATACTGGAGGTGGCGAGTTTAAACCCGGCCCTGACCAAAAGAAAAAAATGATTAAAAAAATTGATAAATGAAACAATCAAAATGAAAACATTTGCTTTTCAAACCACACAAGAAAATGGAAGGTTAACCACACACTGGGAGGAAATAGTTGAAAAACAAACATGAAAGATTTGAATCCAGAATATATACAGAGCTCTCATACTCAATAATAAAATGATAAGCAAAACATTTAAGAAATGGACAAAAAAATTGAGCAGATGCTCAAGAAAGAAGACAAACATGTGGTTAATAAGCCTGTGAGAAGATGCCCAGCATCGTTAAACTTTAGAAGAACAAAAATTAAAACTGTAAGATGCAGCTGCTTTGCTATCAGAACCGGCAGAACACCCGTGCTGCTGAGGGTCAGAATTCCACGTCATGCTGGGGGTGCACAGCAACTCAGCTGCTTTGGAAAAGTGTTCAGCAGATTTTCATAAAGCCCGGTGCACATTTGCCAGGTGATAATAATTCCACTCCTAGGTATTTATCTAAGAAAAGCAAAAACATGCACACAGGAAGAGGCTTGTGCATGAATATTCATGCAACTCCATTCATGCCAGCAGTCCCTAGAAACTGCCAGAGATGCAGATGCAGGTCATTAGACTCATGCTCAGGTGCACAGCAGTGTGTATGTACGAAGTAATACTAGTCAGTGGTGAAACAGGATAAAATAGTGATATTTACTGATGCCTCACATCAGCCTGAATATGGCACAATGTTGTCATGTTAAGAGGAGGAGGCCGGACATGTGGAAACCTGCACGCTTTCCCTGTGTGTGCTCAGGTCTGTGAAACCCCGCCCCCCCAGATGTGAATCACAGTGAGGGGCGTGTGCACCCCAGCATGACTCCAGACAAGGGTGACAGGTAATGAGTGGGGCTGCCACCATGCCCTGACTGCCCAGGCCACTAGGGGAGGTGCTGATGTAAGGTCTGGGCCCCTGCCCTGCTTGGTCCAAGTTTGGGCTCTGAGCATTTCCCACCGTGACTACCACAGCCTCCACCTGTCACCCCTGCCATGAACTGTTGAGCACACAGCACCCTGGCCCCTCTGCACAAGGAGCTTACCAAGTGTCAGAGCAAAACAAAGATAAGTCCTTCCTTGGGTGTACCCAAGCATTTATCTTTGAGCTTCTTTATAATTTTAATTGTAAATTAAAATATTAATTATCATTTTAATTGTAAATTATATTAATTTTAATCCCAAATTATAATACTAATTATAATTTATAATTATTTTTAATTATAATTTAATTATTTGCTTTATCATTTTAATAATTTGTTTAGTAGCCAAGACTCACCCAATGCTGGCTCAGTAACAGAAGACATAAATACTGCTTCTGACAGAGCACACTGACAAATTCCTGTGTTCTTTATCTTCTTTTCTTTTTTCTACTTATCCTAAAGGGTCCAACATCATCTCTGCACTCTCTGCCTCTTCAATTTTTGATGACATCTCTGCTGGGGGTATCTATGCACACTCTGCCACCCCATTTTCTGTGGTCTTTGTAAGCTGTATCTTGTCCTCCTGAAGGAGCTTTTACTATGATTTTATGTAAGCTATTGTCCAGGAGATCAGGTCTCCTTTGCTGGTGACACTTTTGTTTCCTCCTCCTACTCCTTGGCATCTTTCTTCCCTGACCCCAGGCCTGCTGTGTCCCCCTGACCCAGGCCCTCCTGCTAGCCCAGCCCTACCTTCCCTGGGCATAGGAATGGGTGGCCTCAAGGGCCTTCCCTGCACCATCCTGACCAGAGCTCCAGGTCTCCCAGGCCGCTTCGTGCTCCTGCACTGTGCACTCTGCAGCCCTCTGTGCCTTTTCACCCCCCCATTTTCTCTGCAGAAGCCATCCTCTGGGCAGAGGCCACCCTCCTGCTCCACACTCTGCTCTTCCCTCAGCTTGGGCACCAAGACTCAGCTGAGGGGATGTCCTCTGTTGCCTTCTGTGGGAACTCGGGCTGGACATCCCTCTCTGGGCATCATAAGAGCCCACGTAGCTCCTTACTCAGTGTCTATCACATGCTGCCCTGAGAGGCCTGCCTGCCTCTGTGAGATCTGTGGGGCAGAGCACAGGCTGGCACACACCCCGTCCGCAGCACCATCTGCTGGCATCTGGTTCTCTGCCCCAGCATCTGGTGCCTGTGGGGTTCGGTGGGTGATCATTAGCGACCCAGGGTGACCCTTGCAGGTGCTCAGGAGGCCCCGGTGACATGGGGTTCTAGGCAGGAAGCTGAAGAGCTGGTGAAAGCTGAACCTGTCCCTTAACTCTTCTGTCCAGAGACCTGGACTGAGAAAGGGGGTGACGTGAAGTAGGAAACTGGAAATGAAGATGAGATGCCCAGGCAGTGTCTCCCGTGACAGAGCCTGACATGGTTCACCCACACGCTGTGCAGGGGGCCCGTGGGGCACATGTGGACCCCTCAGCAGAGGTTGGAGCAAAGATTCAGAAATGGAAATCACATAGAAGAAGACGGCCCTGTAGACCCAGTGCACATGCACTGTTCAGGAGGGCTCACACCGGTGCAGGTGTGGCAGGGTGGGGCCTGGAGCAGGTCTGGCCTCTCCATGTGGCTCAGTGCTCTCCTGACAGAGAGGAGGCTGGGGCTGCAGCTCACATGAGCAATGAGGCAGAGTGCTGCATGGACGCACAGGAAGAGATGAGCACATCCCTTAGGATGGCACAGTCCTGGGAGACAAAGTAGCAGCCCAAGGCTGGCCCCAGCGAGGAGAGGGCAGCACCTACAGCTCGCTTCCTGCGGGAACAACTGAGGGCAATTTGGAACTCATCTTAGGAACCAGCAGACTTCAGGACAGAGGAGAATTTTCTCTCTTTCTCTCTCTTTCTTTCTTTTTTTTTTTTTTTGTTATTGTGTTTTTGCAAATATCTAGCGGGCAACCATGAAGAAAAGCGACTGCACTGATTCTACGGAGGTCAGATCAGAGGGTGGAAATTACAGGGAAGCACAATTCTGCTCAACAGAGGCAGGAATCTCACAACCAGACTGCTAAGGAACAGAATTTGCTGCCAGGAAGTAAAGCGGCCTGACCCTGAACACCTCCAGACAGCCTGGATGTGTGACCACAGGGTGGACATCCCTGCACCCAAGCAATGGGTCTTCCCTCCAGCCAAGGCTTCTGGCACCGGCACCAGCCAGACCTCAAAAGTGGTGGGAGGGTCCTTCCCGCAGCTGTCATTCACCCCAGTGAGGCTGGTATGTCCTGCCTGTGGCCCTTGGCCCCATGTCCCCAGAGGCAGCTGAGAGCTTATGGATATCCTGGCCTGAGCAGGTGGTCAATAGACTTTACTCCATTAAGAGAGCTCCAGTGAGTGTGGCCCTGTGATTTCTGAATCATGTTACTGTTTGGATTTCAAGGAGGCCTCTTGAGATCCTTGTGATGTGACAGGCTCTGATCTGTGGTTTCATCACTGAAGCAGGGACCTGCCCAGCACTGTGAAGTCCACAGCAGCAGAGCCAAGCGAGCACAGGGCTCTTGACGGCCAGAAAACCCAAGCCTAAAACTTGGGGTGCCTGTAGCCCTACTGCCCTGCTGCCCAGTGAAGCCCTGTGCTCCCCTGCGCTGCAGCTCAGGAGAGACAGGGAGGCATACCCTTGCCCATGACCCCATAGCCTCACATTCGGAGACGGCCAGAGCCTCTGAGGATTCCTGCCCATGAGCCACAAGAAGTGACTGAGGCTGATATGCAGCTGGCATGTAAAATGTGTGTGGGTTTCTCATGTCCTGTGGAGAGCCCAGAAGAGAGAGTCTCAGGACAGAGGCTGGTGGAGATGGAAGGAGTCTGGTCGGTGCTAGGGAAGGCAGCAGAGTGGGTGAGGGGGGCCAGTCACTTGCCAGGTCCAGCTGCAGGCTGGGTATTCACTGTGACGCTGTGGAGGGGACAGGTGTTCTGGAAATGTAATCCCCTTGTGGTATGAGGAGGGGGCCTGTAGGAGATGGATGGATCTTGGGGGCTCAGACTTCCAGATGGATTGATGCCAACATCACAGGAGGGCAGCTGTATCTGAAGTGGGTCCTTATAGCAGGATGAGCTGGATGCCCTCTTCCCATGTGCCCTTTCACCTTTCTCCAGGGGCTGGTGCAGCAGGAAAACCCCCCAGAGGCCAGCCCCTCAACCTTGGACTCCCCAGCCCTAGACCTGTAAGGGAAAAGTCTGTGTCCACTGTTAAAGTGATACAAAAGGTACAAATCAGATGGAGACAGGACATGACACCAGCTCTCACCTGCCAGCTCTGTGCCCATCAACACAGCGCCAGGCATAAAGGACCCAGGACCCTCTTCTTCCTGTGTAGCCCCAGCCGTGTCCATGCTGTGCAGGTGAAGGAGCCAGCCCTGGACAGCTACAGGCTGACTCCCTTCCCTGACATTCCCAGAAATGTGACATCAAGGACGAGCCCTGCAGCAAAGAAAACAAAAGGAGAGAGAAAGGGGAGAGAGAGAGAGGGAGAGTTGTCCCACAGGACAACTGGCAGAGCCCAAGTCCTCAAGGACACCAAGGCCAGGGGCCCATAAGGTGGCAGGAGCCTGGGAGTCACTGGGGCCCGGCCTGCGTCTGGGGACGGGGAGGACAGCAGTGGGGATGCAGGTGATACCTGCTGGCACTGGGGCCAGCTCGCTGGTATGTGCTGCGTGACACGAGAAGCCCAGGTCAGGCTGGGGGAACTTTGTTTGCAGCTTTCCCACCAAAGTGCCCGAAATAAAAAGTTCATTTAAAACATGAAATGCAAGGAGGCAAGTGGAGACAGCGCACAGTCAGTTCTGGGCATTTACTGCAGGTGCATCGGACACCCCCAGCAGCTGCTAGGGGCCTAGGGGTGTCTGTTGTCTGAGGTGGGGAGCTGGTAGATGAGTTGCCCTTGTTGGACAGGGTGGGGGGTGCAGTGACTGACTCCCTTACAGCAGCCCCTCCCTGTGCGTCCATAGGTCCTACTGGTTGTGTCTGCCCGGGAGCCCTGATGCTGGACGTCCGGCATCCAGAACCATGAGATGTCCCTAAGCTCCTGAAGCCCCCGGTTCCTGATAACTCACCAGAGTAGCCACACTGCCCAGGACAGCCCCCATCTGTGCTTTAAGCCCACAGGATCCTCCTGTTGGCAGTAACAGGCGATCTCTGCAGTAACAGCTGAGCGCTCCGTGCTTGTGATATTGTGACCTGTGAGGTGGGCACGTGTGCTGCTGTGTCCTGGGGTGATCATCATGCATGTGAGACTCAGAGGGAGCCCTGGACGGACAGCCCTAACCTGTGGACTCAGAGGGAGCCCTGGACGGACAGCCCTAACCTGTGAGACTCAGAAGGGAACTCTGAACGGACAGCCCTAACCTGTGAGACTCAGAGGGAGCCCTGGACGGACAGCCCTAACCTGAGACTCAGAGGGAGCCCTGGACGGACAGCCCTAACCTGTGGACTCAGAGGGAGCCCTAGACGGACAGCCCTAACCTGTGAGACTCAGAGGGAGCCCTGGACGGACAGCCCTAACCTGTGAGACTCAGAGGGAGCCCTGGACGGACAGCCCTGACCTGAGACTCAGAGGGAGCCCTGGACGGACAGCCCTAACTTGTGAGACTCAGAGGGAGCCCTGGACGGACAGCCCTAACCTGTGAGACTCAGAGGGAGCCCTGGACGGACAGCCCTAACCTGAGACTCAGAGGGAGCCCTGGACGGACAGCCCCTAACCTGTGAGACTCAGAAGGGAACCCTGAACGGACAGCCCCTAACCCCTGTGGAAGGCTCTTCTACTTGGAGCAGCTCAGGGCTTGCACATGCCTGTGAGACACCGTGCAGGTGAGCACGCAGAGCCTGGTCAGGGACACCCATGCATGAGAACATGCTGCTCCCACTGTCCACCACCTTGGCCTGTGGGCACGAGACGATGACTGGGAGACAGGCTCCGTTTGTCACGTGGGCCTCTAAGAAGCCAGAGAAATGAGGTAGGCACTTAACTCTCTTGGGCAGGAGGCCGCTCCCCTGCCGGGCCCCAGGGACACTGGGGATGAGGAGCAAGTCCTCCTGTGCTGGTCTCCGGGTTCTTCACCCCTTCTCCAGTGTCAGGGCCTGCCAGAGCCCTGGGACATCTGCTGAGCACTGGGACCCTGGAGCACACAGGCCTCCTTGGGGCCCTGAGCCGGTTCTGCTCACAGACAGCAACTCAGCCAGATAAGTGCCCTGGCCCTGAGTGAGCCACGGATTTGGTGTTTGTGAGTGTGTGTGCACAGAAGAGCAAGTGTGAGTGTGTGCAAATGTGTCCTGGCGTGTGTATGTCTGCATGTGCACGTGAGCGTATGTGCCTGTGGCCATGTGTCCTGTGCACACGCATATGTATGTGCTTGCTCGTGTGTGTGTGCGTCACACACGTGTTGTTGCCTCCTTGTTTATTGGGGTCCATCACGCTGGCGGGCAGCAGGGTCTGAGAGGGCGCCTGCCACCTGGCACCTATCCCTGCTCTGCTGCCGGGGTCATGTGGATGCCTGTGTTTTAAAGATGGCAGCTTTGGCAAAAGAGCCACAGGATGCCCCGGGAGTGGTGTGGATATCTTTGTCAGGTTGCCCTGCGAGTGGTGTGGACATCTTTGTAGGGACTGGGCAGATCGCAGAGATTGTGAGGATTCATTTCCTCTGAAGCCAGCAGGAAAATGCTGTCTAAACAGAAAGGAGTGTGGGACAAAACATGACAAGGAACGGGGTGGCAATCAGTGTGCATTGTGATTCAAGACTATTTTTAATAGGAAAATGTCTTTTGTGAGAGTCTTACAGTGCGAATGTGGCCTGCAGGTTCTCAGAGAGCTCCAGTGGGTCACATGCCTGCCAGGCTGGGGCTCACTAACCCAGGCATTGCCGGTGTGGACAGTGGACCAAGGCCAGGCCCAGCATGGGACATCTTTAGCAGGAGCATGGCACTGGCCATAGTCAGGCCTAGGCCTGGGGTTAATCTGCAGGTGAAATCAGTCCTGGCCAGTTCCCTGGTGGAAGCACTGGAGAAGCCTGCCAGGGTCTTGTGCTGCTCTCTGGTGCCCTGTGATGCTCTCTGGTGCTTCCCTGGTGCCCCGTGATGCTCCCTGGTGCCGTGTGATGTTCCCTGCCGCTCCGTGGTGTCCCATGATGCTCCTGGGTGCTCCCTGGTGCCCTGTGACGCTCCCTGCTGCTCTCTGGTGCCCTTCAATGCTCCCTGGTGCTTTCTGGTGCCCTGTGATGCTCCCTGGTGCTCTCTGGTGCCCTGTGATGCTCCCTGCTGCTCTCTGGTGCCCTGCGATGCTCTCTGGTGCCCCGTGATGCTCCCTGGTGCTTCCCTGGTGCCCTGTGATGCTCCCTGCCACTCCCTGGTGCCCTATGATGCTCCCTGATGCTCCCTGGTGCCCCGTGATGCTCCCTGGTGCTCTCTGGTGCCCCGTGATGTTCCCTGCCCCTCCCTGGTGTCCTGTGATGCTCCCTGGTGCTTTCTGGTGCCCTGTGATGCTCTCTGGTGCTCTCTGGTGCCCTGTGATGTTCCCTGGTGCTCCCTGGTGCCCCATGATGTTCCCTGGTGCTCCCTGGTGCCCCGTGATGTTCCCTGGTGCTCCCTGGTGCCCCGTGATGTTCCATGGTGCTCCCTGGTGCCCTGTGATGTTCCCTGCCCCTCCCTGGTGTCCTGTGATGCTCCCTGGTGCTCCCTGGTGCCCTGGGATGTTCCCTGCCCCTCCCTGGTGTCCTGTGATGCTCCCTGGTGCTTCCCTGGTGCCCCATGATGTTCTCTGGTGCTCCCTGGTGTCCCGTGATGCTCCCTGGTGCTTCCCTGGTGGTCCCTGGTGCCCCGTGATGTTCCCTGGTGCTCCCTGGTGTCCCGTGATGCTCCCTGGTGCTTCCCTTGTGCCCCAGGATGTTCTCTGATGCTCCCTGGTGTCCTGTGATGCGCTCTGGTGCTTCCTTGGTGGTCCCTGGTGCCCCGTGATGTTCCCTAGTGCTCCCTGGTGTCCCATGATGCTCCCTGGTGCCCCGTGATGCTCCCTGCTGCTCCCTGGTGTCCCGTGATGCTCCCTGGTGCCCCATGATGCTCCCTGGTGCTCTGTGGTGCTCCATAGCTAAGCCTTTACCACATAACTGTCCTCCTTCTGGGGATGGGCCTCTGTCTCTGAGAGCCTTTCCCTCGTCTCTGCCCTCTAGGCTGAAACAGAACCTGTGGAAGCAGTCAGGGTGCCAGCAGGGTGTGTATGTCCATGGTGACTGCCTGTGGAAACACACTATTCTCTTCATCTGGACACTCCCTGGCCTCTGGCCTCCCCTGCCTTCCCCTCCTTGCTGGTTCTCTAAGGCCTCTCTGCTGGATCTGCCTCTTGCTGCCCAGGCTCTTTTGTGTTCTCTCTGCTCTTCACCCTGCCTGGGTCACACAGCCCAGCCCTGGCTATGTTCTGACCAGCCTGTACCTCCTCCTGGATGTCCCAGGGTACCTGCAGTTCCCAAAACCCATGCTGAAGCTCAGCTTCTTCCTCCCAAAAGCCTTCGCACCTCTATCCACAGAGACGTGGGCCATAGACGGGGCTGCTATCCCTTATTGCCCTTCCACATCTGACACAGAGCTGCGCTCAGGCCTCTGGCCAGCCGCCTGATACCCCACTGTGTCCACATGCATTGCTGGTACCATGGCTCACGGCCCATGCTCAGTGAACAAGCAGCTCCCAGGCCCTCCCTGCCCCTGCCCTCCACACTGAGGCCACAGACGGCCATGGTCCACTGGTGGCCCCCAGGACCCACTCACCCCTGCGCCTGGTATTGCGAGCTCTGGATGGGTGTTCCCTTTTTCCCAGTCAGGCCTTTAAGCAAAGACAGGACGTGCTCAGGGAGGAGTCTGTGACTCTGTCAAGTAACAGCGACGCTACCAAGGTGCTGGGGCTGCTCTGGGGCCCCTCACCACAGCCCAGAGGCAGTGAGACCATGGGGTGACTGCTCCAGAAACGTGGTCCCAGACGTGGAGACAGAGAGCCGGGTAGGGTGGGATCCCAGGAGGTCCTGGCCAGTTGCTCAGCAAGTTGGTCCTAAAGCAAATTTCTAGAAAATAATTCTAGTGCTGACTTCCACTCTAGTGGAAGTGTCCACAGGCTGGACTCCCAGCCCAGGGAAAGCACTATGAGGAGAGGAGTCTGCCTAGAAAGTGCTCTTGTGGGAGGCCCCTGAGCCCTGTGGACCCCTGTTCACGGCTGCACATACACACCATCCCCAGCCCCTTCCTGGCTCCAGCACACCCAGGCCATTATCTGTCCACCCCTTCCGGGTCCGGAAGTGTGCAGAAGTCCAGCTCTACACCTGCCCCCTCCAGACCTGAGGCCTTCTCTCTCTGCCTTGGGCCTGGGCAGGTTGGAGAGAGGGTCTCTGAGCAACCTGTCCCCTGTGACATTTCAAGGGCATTTCTGTACAGGACCAAGGCCTGGGATTTGAAACACAACGGCCCAGATTTGAGTCCCAATGACCAGCCAAGGGATCAGACATTTCCTGAGCATCTCTCCCTTTTTCTATAAATATCAGGAGGTGGGACTGTCCACCAAACACCTGGGGTGACTGGGATGAGAGGTGAGAGGTATCAGAGCCGTGGAGGTGCGTGCTCACCCAGGAAGCCCTGTCCCCCTGCTCCCGGGCCAGGAGCAACAAGTATTTGCCTTGAGCCGTGGGGGACATCCCCTATGCCCCACCACCCTAAGCCAGGGCTGGGGTCCTTGGGCACTGAAACCTAGTGGGAGTCAGGAGCTACCCTGGGGGTGCTGCCACTGCCTGGAGTTCTGCTCCCAGGGCAAGGCCAGGGGGCCTCTTGATGCAGCATCCCCTCCCCTGCAGGCCTAGAGCAGGGAACCAGCCTGAGCGTGGCTGTCTCCTGGGCCTGAGGCATCAATTCCTGTCACTGGGAAATGCTGTGCTTGCCCCCCGGTCCCAGGGGAGCCCCTTTGTCAGCAGAAGCATTGCAAACGAGATTAGCTAACAAGCTGCTATTGTACCTGAAGACTGTGGAGTACATGGTTTTAGAACAAGGAAGAAAAGCCACAGAGCTTCCTTTGTTCTCAGCTTGCAGCCCGGAGCCCAGGGCTGGAGTTGCTACCTGGCCCTGAAGGGCTCCTGTCCCTGTCCTGGGCACAGGGACTCAGTGGGACAGGTGAGTCCAGACCACAGTCTATGGTGCCCACCATGTCCTTTCCCATGCACCAAGGAGTGAGCTCAGGCTTGCTCCTTGGCTCTCCCTGGGAGGATGAGAGGATGAGGCCCAGAAAGGACTCCAGGTCATGATGGTCATGATGGAAGAGGACATCCAGTGACTGTCCCAGGGGGCTCCAGGGGCGGAGGTGGAAGTTATCAGATGAGGCACCCGGGCCAGGCTCAGAGGAGGGTGGTGGCACCCCCAAGCCTGGGGTCTGCCCTTGTAGGGAGCATAGCCCTGTACTGGCCCTGCTGGGGGACCCCAGCCTCTCCTGCCCTGGCCTCTGCTCACTGAGTCCAGACTACGCATCTTGGCTCGGCCTTCTCTGGGTTCGACGTGACAATTGCACAACATATGGGCACTTCAGGAGCTGGACACAGGATGCAGTGTGAGGACCGGATGCCACCACCGTCCAACTGCTTTTTCAGAGCAGTAAGACCACAGCAGTGTCATCCTCAGAGCGGGAGGCCACAGAATGCCCTGTCCAGAGCTCGGGCAGTGAGGGCCACCAAGGAGTGAAGCAGACTGCTGGGATTCCAGACGCCTGGGCACAATTCCTGCCTCAGGGTCCATGCTGCAGATGCCCACGCTGTCACTGCATTCTCCTCGCCCTCACACTCTGCAGGGACGGGACGATGTCAGCACCTGGGTCCCCCCCACTGCTTTTTCTGGGATTTGCTGGGAACCCTTGGTTCCCTTCTACGGTCAGCACCCTTGTCCTTGGGTGTGGTCAGCACCTTGGGCCCTGGATATGGTCAGCACCCTTGTCCTTGGGTGTGGTCAGCACTCTTGGTCCTGGCTATGGTCAGTGTAAACAGGTGAACTCCTAGGGACCCACATAGCAATGAAAGGGCCACACACTTGTCTGTGAACCTGTTTTAAAATGCCTGGCTTTGAACAAAAATCAGAAAAGTACTTTTTTGTTAGATCAGTAGCTGTTTCTAGCACCCAGTTAATCAATGTTGGACCCATATTTAAACCGTCTGAGACCCCCACCCCTGTCAGCAGCCCTTCCTTGAGCCTGAGTCTGGCTCTGCCTGGTAATGACTTTGAATGAAAACATGGCTGACTCAGCCCCAGTGCCCAGCCCACACCTTCCCCTGCCAGTGACCAGAGTGCCCCGTTGTCCCTCCCCAGCTCTGGCTCCTTCACTTGTCCGGCCTTCTAGGGCTTCTTCACCAGGCCACCTTGTAACCCCTGTCCTCACATGGCCCGCTCAGCCCCTCTCTTCAGCCCAGCCTGCCCTGGAGAACCCTGTGAGCCCGGGGGTCCCAGAAACAAAAGAGCACCCACCTACTTCCCAGGCATGACAAATAAAGTTATGTAGAAATGAGAGCCTGACCCAGTTCCTTCCTAACTGGGTGGCTTGGCTGTGACCTTTCTGAGTCCCCACGTTGCTTCTGGGATGGGACAGAATGGTGCTGAAATCACAGGGCATGTGAAAGGCAGAAATGAGACTCAGGGCTGCCAGAGACAGCCCTGTATGCAAGTCCCCCAGGGCTGCTGTGACAAGCTCCACAAGTGGGTGACAGCCACTCACTCACAGCCCAAGGCCAGCTGTCCAGATGGGCAAGGCCACTCTCCAGAGGCTCCCTGCCTCTGCCAACCCCCACTGGCCCCCAGGTCTGGGTGGCCACATCACTCCAGCCTCTGTCAGTCTCCCTTTGCCATGTCTGATCAGGACACCTGTCCAGGTTTGGGGGCACCAGATATTCCAGGATGACCTCATCTTAAGGTCCCCTACTAGTTCCACCTACATGAGCCTTTGCCTAATGAGGCCACATGTACAGGGGCAGGGGCAGGGCGTGGACCACACCCAGCTCACTGGGTGAACAACTTTAGCACTGACCACTGGAGTCTATCCCCAGCTTTCACTTCTGCAAGTCGGAGGCTCACCGCTTTCTCACTTGCCAGCTCAAGTGCCCCCTTGCTGCAGAAACCCACAAAGACCACAGGGCCATTCCTCCAATCTCACAGTTCCTGAGAATTGGGATGCCCATTCCATTGAGAATGGGCTGTGTCCGCAGGTAGCATTCCCAGCCCCCAGGATTCAGGGCCTTATCTAGCCAAGCTGAGGTGTCTCTTCCGGCCTCCCCACCGGGGAGGAGCCTGGCTTTGAGGTTCAGAAGCACTTGTGGCATGGGCACCCCCATGAAAGGGCAAAGGGCAGGAAGGTAACATTCCACATTGGGGCGTGGGCTCCGTGGGCTCCGGGGGATGGGTGAGGGAGGAGCAGAGGAGGGGACAGGGGAAGGTGATGACCGAGCAGGGGAGCTGGAGAGCGCTGACCGAGGCCCATCAGTCCTCTCTGCTCTGAGGATTTGATTGAATGAGATTTTTGGTTTGGCCTCACTGGTTATTGTGGGTTTTTTTCATTATTTTATTGTGCAAATTCCTAGTAGAGTCAGCAGAATCTGAGGCAAACTGAGCAGCTACTGTGAAGTGTGAAGAATTGCCCTCCACTAATGCGACCAGAATATTTGCTTATGGGACTGCAGAGTGGAAATGAGGCCTCTGGGCTGGTGATGTGGCAGTGACTCCGGTCACCTTCTGGCCACAGCTGCCCGGGGGCGCTGAGGGTGGTGACTCTCCTGACTTCAGGTCCCGGATGGACTTTCTGGCTCCCATGTGGCCAACATCCAGGTCATTTACGTGTCAAGGACAACCCACCTGGGCAACTGGAGCGAGAGAATGCACCTGTCTGTACTCACCCAGGAGTGTGGCCTTGCCTCCCCCAGACACACTAGACTGTATACAGGCCGCTGGGACGTGGAGTCAAACTTCTGGGGCTGCATTTGCTGCGCACAAGTGTCCCCAAAGACTCTGGGACCCACAGGCAGGAGCTGATTTTCTACCCTTTGTCACTGGAGCTGAGACTCAGTGAGCCCTCCCTGCTCTGTGGTCTCCATCCTGACTACACGGTAGACTCACTTGAAGAGTTTAAAGACACCCTACTGTCCAGCCCACCCAAGACTAATTAAACCAGAATATGAATTCAGAGACTGGGTTTCTGCATTCTCCAAATTGTTCCCAGGAGGCTTCACGAACAGCCACTGCTGAGAACGGCCATCCCGAACAGAGGTCTGGCCCAGCTATATCCCAGATGCAAAGACCCAAGTACTCATTAGAACACATGTCTGGCAGCTGGGAGAAAACGCTCTTCATACGTAGCAGTCTCCATAGCACAGAGGATACCGTGACAGGCAGGTGTTTCTGCAACCAAGGAAGTGCTGAAGGAGGGAAAAGGGAGAGGGTGGAAGAAATATGGATGTTTAGACAGATGAGTGGATGGTGACTAGTCGGATGGATAAAAGGATGGGTGGATGGTGGGGTTGGTGGGTAGATAGTAAATGGATGGATGGGCAGGTGGATGAATTAATGGGGTTGGTGAGTGGATGGGTGGGTGGGTGGATGGATGGGTGGGTGGGTGGGTAGTTAGATGGATGGCTGAATGGACGGATGGATGGGTGGATGGGTGGGTGCATGGATGGATGGATGGATGGGGGAGTGGATGGATGGGTGTATGAGTAGGTGAGTGGATGGGTGAATGGATTGGTGGGTGAATAGATGGGTACATGGATGGGGGGGTGAATAAGTGGATGGATGGGTGGGTGGATGTGTGAGCGAAGAGGTGAATGACAGGGTGGATGAGAGGGTGAGTAGATGGGTGACTGGGTAGGTGGTGGGTGCATAGTGGGTGCCTGGTGGGAATGGGTGAATGCATAGTGAGAAATGGAAGCTACATGACAGATCCTGTGCTGGGGACTGCAAACCAATAGTGAGCTCCTCCCTAATCTGCTGGAACTTACAAA
>CAUYQV010159964.1:0-20122 GCA_963574575.1 Galagoides demidoff | reverse complement strand
GGGTTCGAATCCCCAGCCCGGCCCGCCAAACAACAATGATGGCTGCAACCCAAAAATGGCCCGGCGTTGTGGCGGGTGCCTGTGGTCCCAGCTACTTGGGAGGTGGAGGCAGGAGACTCGCTTGAGCCCAGGAGTTGGAGGTTGCTATGAGCTGTGATGCCATGGCAGTCTACCCAGGGGGACAGCTTGAAGCTCCGTCTCAAAAAAAAAAGAAATGAGCTTCAGAAATCAGGTAGGGGTAATAATTTGGGACAGATCATAATGAATATAAAACTGAAGAATTTGATCTTATGTAGAAAATAAGGATTTTTTGATGGTTTTGAACAGAATCGGAATTAATTCTTAGTTTTGTCTGGCATCAATACATGTATGTATATCTGTTAAATGAGTTAGAAATAAAAAGTAAGAAATTTAGCTGTGAGCTGTGGAAACATCAATAATCCAGATTAGAGATGCAATATTCTAGAAAGATGACAAAATTTTGGCCTCAGAAATGTTTTGAAACAAGCCTTGGTAAGGCGTAGCAAGAAGTGCAATAACCACAGCAGCTTCTCTCCTTTTTTAACAAAGGTATTCACTTAAATCGTGATGGATTTAATTGCTGATAGAAGAAAATTTGAGATTGAAAAACAAACAACAAACAAAAAAAACTTGTTGATTGTTAATAAAATGGTATCCACTATTTATTTTGTTATTTATAGGCCATTTGGTTCAGTGTTGTACATATCTTACCTAATGGTCTAAAAATGTTATTAAATGAGTATTATCCATATTTCACAGTGAGGAAAGGAAAGCTCAAAAAGAGTAAATATTGTGTGTACATATTAGAGGTAGCATGTGAGGGATCTAGGATTTCCTTTTCAATTCTTTAATTATGGAAGGATGTAATAATTTTTTTTTTTTCTGTTTTTGGCCAGAGCTAGGGTTAGAACCTACCACGTCCGGTATGTGGGGCCAGTGCCCTACTCTTTGAGCTACAGGCACTGACTAGGATGAAATAATTTTCACTTTGATTCTTACAAGATATTCATCTATTATTATTCCTTTTCATCTGGCTTGCTGATTATCGGCTGTCCAGTTCTTGGCTATTCATTTACAATACCAGTTTGATGCCCTCTGCCCTGTGATTGATATTACATCTCCCGACACTCAAGCAGCTTCCAAGTATTGGAAGAGGGAACGTTTCTCAGAACAAAACTATACTTGACTTTCCTCAGCTTTTCTTGTAAAATCTTGAAGCTTCTTATCTCTCCCCTAAAACCTCATTTTTTGACTCATTCTTATGTTGGCTTTATTTTGATACAACTTTAAGGTGGAGGTTCTAAATGATTTTTCTTCTTATGTGTCTGATCTCATAATAACAGATCTTAGAGGAAAAATATTGAGAAAGACAGTGAGGGGAGGATAAGAGCCCGTGTGGGATGTTGAAGAACCCACTTAGGAATCCAAACAAATTGGACAGTTTTTCACCAAGGAGTCTGAAGTCCATTTTTCAACATTCAAATAAATATTAGCAACGCTGGGCTTGCATGTGAAAGGATTGATGAATTAGACTATAAATTCTATAATATTTGATATAGACAATAATAGGTTAAAAAGGTTAAAAGAATATTATAGTTGGGCCTGTGGGATTATCATGGTCAGAGTTGATCATTCTATTCAGAGCAAGAAACTTGAGTCACAAAGGGCATCTAGTCAAATTCTTATAAATTTTTAATATATGATATAATGATCTTAATATTATGTTAGTATGAATGTTTTTTATGTGCTTTTATTTTCTCCACATTTGTATAGGTCACACTAGCTACTGACATTTGAACTATATTATTAAAATTTTGGATTTTTTTGTCACATCTGTAAATATCTTATGTTCTGTTTCCTTTCTCCCTTTTGTAGTCCTATTAAATTGGAACATTACAATTTCTTTTTTAATAATTTTATAAAAACTTACTAAGTGAATAGTCAAATTTGTAGGAAGATACCAAAGACTTTTCAAAACAATAAGTTAAAATTTTTCTGTGAGAATATTATGAAATTTTATTTTATCATTAATGATTTAGACTTCAAGTAGTTAATTAAATGTGTAAGCTGGACATCGTCTATAGACATTTGAACTTTGACTCATTTGGTCAGTATCAGTTCCATCATAAAGATTGATTTCATTCATTAGGAACATTCTAACTTATCCAATATCAAAATAGTAGTGCAAGATAAACAATAGAAAATTCATTCAATCTGATGGACCCTTAAAGTGTAGTTGAAATTATACAAAGACATTATTAAACTAGATAAGTTATAAATTTACATTTATATCATTATCACTATTAGTTATCATCCAGGGTTTCTTTATTCAGTGTTACTTTCAATTTGTTTAATGAAAACTTTATCAACAAGGCAGAGGCAATAAGTAATTCTACTTAGAAGTTTTTCCCCTAAAACTATATTCAAAACTCATTTAATAAGTACAATCACTTTAACTAAATTGAGAGACAAATCACAAGTCTTTTGGACAGAGTAAATAGAATAATGCCAGTTATGTCTTGTTAAATTAAAACCCTACACTCAAAATGTGTCTTCTCTACATTGTGAGGATTTCACATTAAAACTTTTTTCAAGACAATCCTTCAGAGTTATTTTGATAATAAATATATTGATATAATGATGTTAATATTGTGCTAGTGTGAATTTGTGTAGGTCACATTAGCCACTGACATTTGAACCATATTATTAAAATTTTGGTTTCTTGTGTCATGTCTGCAAGTATCTTATGTCTTGCTTCCTTTCTCTCTTGTTTAGTTTAGTTCTATTAACTTTGAACATTACAGTAATTTCTTTTTTGATAATATTATAAATACATACCAAGTGAATAGTCAAATTTGTAGGAAGATACCAAATACTTTTCAAAACAATAAGTTAAAATTTTTCTGTGAGAATATTATGAAATTTTATTTTAGCATTAATGAAGCAAATCAAAGACATTAAAAGAAAACTGTATGCCATTGTCACACATTAATTTACATGTAAAATTATACAAGAAATTTAGCATATCAAAAATAGCATTATGCAAAATATATATGCATCATGATCAAGTGCGGTTTATAGCAAGAATGTAAAGTTGGCTTATCATTTCAAAAATCAATGTTTTATAATTCAACATAATTATAAGCTAAAAAGGAAAGAAATGCTCATTTCAATATATTCAAAGGATGTATTTGTGAAAATCCAGTACCAATTCCTGATAGAAATCTTTCCTTAAAGTAGGAATTCCTTCAGCTTGATAAAGCGCATCAATAAAAAAAGAACTACACTTAAATTATGAATGATTCCCTGCTATCATCTAAATTAAGGCAACTATTTCCCATCTTATCACACATCATCAACATCATGTCTTACCATTCAAACCATTGTAGTCATGTTTAAAAAAAGTGACAAATGACATCTACATTGTGTAAAGCATGATGTTTTGAAAAAATATACACATTGTGAAGTCCTCAAATCCACATAATTCACATATGCATTACATCATGTAGTTATAATGTGATTGTGGTGAGAATACAGAACATCCACTCAGTACTTTTCAACAGTACAATAAATCATCATTAACTACAGTCACTGTGCTGTGTCTTAGATCAATCTTTTAAATGTCAGTCATCCCAACTGGTACAATGGTACCTGACTGTGGTTTTCTTTGTATTTTTCTACCTGTTGATAATGTTAACCATATTTTCGGTTGTGTATTTTATCACACAAACCTACATACACACACACACACACACACACACACATTCAGTTCAGTGAAGTCTGCTTCTCCCAGAATGAAAACAGGCCATAACTAATGCTTATTTTAATGAAAATTAATTTTCTTCCTCATTTCCCTTCATTAGATGAATTACATATTTAAAAGTTGTTGCATGCTAAACTTAGGCATCATGTTTTTCTTACTTATGTAGTGATATAGGATAGCAGTAGCAAATAAAATGAAAAATATTTGACAGATAGGAGAAAGGAATGGAATCCATAAAAGAGGTAATGACCCATGGACATCATCACCAGAGCTCCCTTTTCTAAAGTTATTTACAGTAAGAGCAAAATGGCAGAGTATTTGACCTGGAAGGGAATTTATAAATCATCTGGTTTAAATTCATTTCTAGGCAAAAGAGACCCTTGAGTTAAAAGAAGAAATTAGACAATTGGTGGTAACATTAGAAATTCTACTTGTGCTTCATTTTCCTCTGGAATTTTAAACACAATGATTCTCTTGTATATTGCTTTGTATTTTTCTTTAAACACTTTTGCTTTTGTTAAAATAATTATGGCATGATATTTCTGGTCCCGATCTTCAGAACACTGACAGGTTACTTGATTTAAGGAATGTAAAAGTTTTTCTTTGTATTTTCCATTTTTATTCTTCATTTCCTTTCTTATTTTAGAGTCAATGAAACTGCTTTAAGTCAACTTGCAGAATCAGAGGCAAGAAGCGAGTATAAGCACATGAATAAAGGATTGGAGGAGCAATTTTCTTTTGTAAAACAGAGGATTGCCAAATATATAAAACTAAGATAGTGTTAGACAATATTAGGGTCCTTGATTCAAAACTTCTACAGATGAAACGTTTGAAAAATTATTTTCTCCATAATGTTGGGCATACAAATCTGACTTCTTTATTCACACTTCATGCTTCATTTTATGGAAGACTCAGGAACGCATAACAAATCCCAATCCCAAACAAGAAGGTCTTTTTAAATCATGCTTTCTTTTGAATGTATAAACCTTCTTTTTTGATTAATTAGTTGGCATTGCCATTTTAGTTTAAAAAATATATGCCTTAAAGACAAAATTCTTAGTTTGCTTTATATTTTTGGCAATATATACTCTTTAAAAATATAGTTCAGACAAAATACTAAATGTCTGTAAAAATAATTCACTATCCCTGAGCTTCATTTATTTCTTTAAAATAAACAAGAGTGTTTTGAATTCATAAAAATATTGTAAATTTTATATATAGAAATGTATTAAGTAATAGACTTTTTAAAAGTAATAACGAATAAGGCTCCAGGGAATATTGCTTAAAAATACAGACTCTGGAATTAGTTTTCAGCTTATTTAGCCTCATGCACAATTTACAAATGAGGAAATGATTGATTTTATAACTCTGTTTTTCAAATTGATGTTATTATCTATGCCTATAAAACAGGATATGTTTATTGAAAGACGGTATCAATTTAGTACTACCTCAATTTTTTAGACATAGGTTAAATAACTCTTGCTAGCTTTTAAAAATTATTTTTAACCATTGTTACGGAAAATTTTAAGCAAATAAGAACAGATACAATTATATAATAATGCACCAGCTTCAAAATTTACTCATCACTCAGGTCCAGCAATCATAAATATTCTTTAATCCTGCCACACCTGTATTAACTCCCAGTCCTCTCTAAGTAATAACACTTATTATTGTTTTTTATATTTTTAGACATTATGAACTCCACATATTCAAGTAGACAATCCTTAGCTGTCTGATTTTTTTTAAAAGTTTATAACAATTCTACCTTCAGGCTAACAAACTATTTTAGTTATCGATATTTTTCTTGTATTTTGCCAATGACATTTGCTCTCTAATCTATAGACACAACTGAGTTTTTATTTATCATATATCAAGTTTCTCTAGTTGTAAATTTCATGTAAATTTAGTCCTACTGTAATGTTCTAGTTTGTGTTACGTGTATCAATGGCTTTCTTTTTCATGCTAAGTAATACTTCACTGTATGGCTACATAGCAATTATTTATCCAACCTTTCTTTAATGGACTTTCTTATTATTTTCAGTCTTGGTTATTATGAGTAAAGTTGGTAAGAATATTATTACAGATACATTCTTCTAAACAACATTTGTGTGTATGTTTATCTGTTTGTATGTGTATAGAAAGAAAAAAGGACATAGTATCAGCAAGAAATTTATTCATGAAAATATAGAAGGAAAAGTCCCAAGTTATGCAGTTGGCAAAGAAGAGACCCATGAAAGCTAATAGTGTAAGTTCTATGCCAGTATTAGAAGATAATAATGTTCCAGGTCAAACAGGCATCAGAGTTCCGTTTTACTCAACACTTTTGTTCTAATTAGGTGTTCAACTGATTGGACAAGCCCCACCCACGTTATAGAGGGCAATGGGCTTTACACAGCCCTTCAATGCAAGTGGTAATTTCACTTTCATAGACACATCCAGTGAAATTAAATCAAATGTTGGGCACCCTGGGCCCGGTTAACCTGACACATAATATTAATCACAATAGATTTTATAATATAATATAAATATGCTTTAAAATTACATTTATTTGAAGTTTAATAATTATCATTCAGCACTTTTATTACGTATTGTGGCCATACATATATCATCCTTTTTATATTTTCAAGGCAATTATGCTATCAATATTTTAAAATTGGGCTGGCCCCATCCTTTTATTCTTGAGCTGGAGAAGCTCTTGCCATATTCCAGATACAACTTCTATATAAAATATGTATGTGTGGCCTTCTCATTCATGTTCCTAAAGTGAATTTTGATGATAAGTATTTTTAATGATAGTTAGATTTAATTTTTGACTTTCATGTATTTGTTTTTATGTAGCATAAAAAAATATTTTCCTACCCCAAAGATACAAAGTTATTTTCTGGTGTTTTTCCTAAAAAGTACATATTTTGTCTTTATATTATAGTTTGTGATATATTTCACATTAATTTGTTTTATGGTGTGAGTTAAGGATTCATAGTACTTTTACATTTATGAATGAATCAGTTATTTCATTACCATTTGCTGAAAGGGTTTTTATCAATAATGTCCTCTAGAACTTTTGCTGAGAATCAAACATCAGTGTAATTGTGGGTCTCATTGTTCCATATTGCTCTTACTGCTTCTACCTAAAGCCACACACTTTATTGATTATGGTAGATTGTAATAATGCTTGAAATAAGATGGCGTGCATGCTACAATTTTTTTTTCTTATGACTATCCTGGTTCCTTGCATTTAGATCTAGTTTTAATAAAAATTATTAGTCTTCTAAACATTCTTTTGGCAATATAAAAATACGAGGTTCCAATCCATAAAGATGATACATGTATTCATTTATTTTATCTCTAATTTTTCTTCATAGTATTTTGTATTTTCCATAAAGATTTTGCATATCTTGGGTGGTGCCTGTGGTTCAAAGGAGCAGGGCACCAACCCTATATGCCAGAGGTTGTGGGTTCAAACCCCGCACCGGACAAAAACTGCCAAAAAAAGATTTTGCATATCTTTTAATACGATACTTAGCCATTTTAGATTTTTCATGCCATAATAAATCAATTCTATTATCAAATTGGTTTGCTGCTGATGTTTAGAGATAACAATTAATTACATTTCATATGTTGAACCTGTATTTTATCATCATGCCAGATTACCTTATTTTGGTAATACTATTGTTTTTGTGTTGGTTCCTGAATATTCTCTACATCCACAAGCATATCATCCATAAATAAGGATGGTTTTGTTTCTATCTTTCTAATGTGTGTGCCTATTATTATTTTTTCTAGCTTTAGTGCAATGAATAGGTTTCAAGTTCAAGGCCAAAAAGACATGTGAAAAGACATTTTTATAATCTTTTGATCTGAAGAAAAGCATTGTATTTTCAAGGTTAATTATTATGTTAACTGTAGGCTTTTCTATCTAGATTACTCAAGGTTCTCTTATATTCTGTAAAAACCATAGAGTTTTCTTGATTAGATGCGTACTACAGATTCTATTCCCCCAGTAGTAGGCAATATCTAAAATCCAGGCTCAGATTGTCAGCTGTTCGCTACTACTTTTTCCCTAGGCCTCTGGAGCTTTTCAGGCAAAGGCATTGTTTAGTTTTCAAGCAGACATTGGTTGGATCTTGTATGCAAATTTAGGACATTCCACGTCTGAAGTTCTCTCCTAAATTTCTGAGTGCATTTTTAGCCCCAAACTGGTCTCTGTTAAATGTTTAAACCAAATCTAACAAGAATATCATGAAAAATTGTCCATGTTTTTGAGACTTTAAAATTTCTGACCATTGATGACTTATGTTTTTGCTGGACCCATTTTAATTCTTCATTTCACTTAAGTGATCTCCTTGAGCTAATTGTGTATTTTATGTTGATAAACTTGAAATAAATATTTTTAACATCTCTTCCCATTCAATACCCCCTTCTCTATTCTTACTACCTTAACCAAAGATTGCTCTTTGGTTAAAAAGAAATGGATTATAATTCTGTGCTTGGTGACCACACCAATTCTGCACACAATTTGTTTTAATCAGTTAATCACACTTTATTCAATCCCAAGAATGAAAAGAAATAAACTTAGATTAAATCAATATAGTGTACATTACTTTGACTTTAACAGAAACTGAAAAGTGACTTAGAAAGTTGTATTTTGTTCTCATTACAAAATTGTAAACCCAAAACTTAAGTAGCCCCCTCATTGTGACTGGAATTTGCTTGAAAGTGGTGGCTTGAGATCTGACTTTGAAAAACTTTTCTCTACCTTTGACATATTCTTACAAAAGTTACACATCAATTTGACCCTCATGATATTCTTTGTAAATGTAAGGTTTAAACTATTAAAAGGTATCCATATAGTCTTTTACACCCTTAACCAGTCATTTACCAAAAAAAAAAATGTCCCTTGAAATCATCTACTTTTTATCTGATTTTCCTTTTTTTCCGCAAAATTTAGCTTATTGTCATCTCTTGCCTAAATCATTAAAATGCGCTGTTATTAAAGTCTCCTAGGCTTCAGCCAAGTTTTTCTCCCCTCAGTTTCTTCAGAGTGAGTTCAGGATGATTATTCTAAAATGCATAATTCAGCACTTCAGTTCTCACTTCACTTTCTAAAATCTGTCGGTACCTTCTAACCTTTGGCATAATATCCACTTTTTATGAAGAACATGATATTAAAGGCAAGAATCCTGGTTACCATAACTTACATCCTCCATCTATAATTAACTACTTGTAGAATTTCTATTTTTTCCTCTACTCTGTCTGGAACATTCTTGCTCCCTTCCAGCTGGCTAGCTGTCACCCTTTCATTTTGCTGTATTCAGTATAAGACACATTCAAACGGCTCACAAAACTGCTACAATGACCCTCGCCTTGTGATTGTGAAGTACTTTTTGCTCATATTGATATTAAAATTGATTATAATTAACTGAATTTCCTGTTGACTTCTCTGTCTCTCACATGTGATAGACTTTACCAGGAAATATGTGAGATTCACTAGTTTCTTACTATAATTTACTTTTTTAAATGAGAAAAAAGTCTAACTCCACAACTTAACTCGGTGACATCAACTAATATACTATTAATAAAATGGAAAATTGTCAAGAAATAATTATAACTATAAATTCAGATAATAACAATGCCATAGTGAAACTCTACATGTGCCCACTTTACTATGCCCCTTCATTTTGTTCATACTACACATAGCAACTATCTCCAAATTTCTTAAGTAGTATCATAGGCTATGTGTCAAATATGGGTCTATATAAACATATAATAATGCATTGTTACATTGCATGCAACTACCAGCATATTTTCTTAAAAATTCAATAATATTGTATATTTGGCTTTCTTTTAATTTTATCATCATTTTATAAAAGATAATTCAAGCCTTATTCTAAATACAACTTTTCATCATTTCTTAAAACTGCAAAAGTATTAAAGTAAAAAAACTTTTAAGGTAACAAACATACGATGTTGCTATTAAATTAAGACAGCAATTTACAGTCCATGAATATTAACTTGAAAACTCATTTGTTATGTCATGATTGATATTAGAAATATCATCTTAAAATTTTTCTTAAAAGAATTTTGTGAATCACAAACCATATTGCTTTGTTTATTCTTTGATTATTGTTTAGTGTGATGATATTTAAAAATTTATTAGCTTTATTTCAAAATTTTTCTTTACTTCTTTTATCTAATTATTCTTGAGATTCTTTCCTTTTTTCTAAAATATATTTAAAGGTATGTATAAATTATGATTACCAACCCTTAATAATTCATGTTTAATTTGATAGTACCATAAGGATATAAAATTTGTTAATGTTTATGTAATCAGATTTATTAATCTTAATTTTGCTTTCATTCTTTTATCTCAAGTCTTATTTTTAATTCAAACTTATACCAAATCGAACAAGATTTCAAGACATTACATAGAAACATAATTTGAATGTGATAATAAAGAGATGTTTAAATAAAAAAAAATACCATTTAAAATAACATAAAAAAATCCTGGGCAGCACCTGTGCCTCAAAGGAGTAGGAGCCGACCTCATATACCGAAGGTGGTGGGTTCAAACCCGGCTCCAACCAAAAACTACAAAAAAACAAAAACAAACAAACAAAAAGAATCCCATTGACAAGCCAGGCATCGTATCTCATGTCTGTAGTTCTAGCACTTTGGGAGGCTGAGGCAGGGTGATTGTTTGAGCTTATGAGTAAGAGAACAGCCTGAGCAAAAGTGGAGCCTTCTCTAATAAAACAAAATTGAGAGACTAGCCAGGCATTATGTTGGTATCTATAGTCCCAGCTACTTGGGAGATTGAAGCAAGAGATCATTTGAGCCTAAGTGTTTGAAAGTGCTGTGAATTATGACGTCAGGGCACTCTACCCAGTGCAACAGAGTGAAATTCTATCTCAAAACAAAAACACAATATCATTTGTTTAAAAATTATAACTACATAATTGCCTTAGGTTTTGATAATTAATCTTACATTTAAATTTTTCATGCACCTGAAATTCACTTTGTTGCTAATATGTGAAGTAGATATGTGATTTTATTTCTTTTTATTAAATTCTTTGGGCATGGTGGCTCACGCTTATAATCCTAGCACTCTGGGCAGCAGAGGCTGGAGCATCACTTAAATTCAGGAATTCAAGACCAGCCTGAGCAAGTGTGATAGTCTATCAAAAATTAAAATATTAAAAAATAGTTGGGTGTCATGGAGGGTATCTGTAGATTCAGCTACTGGTGAGGCTGAAGCAGCAGGATTGCTTGAACTCAGGAGTTTGAGGTTGTTGTGAGCTAGACTGATGTCAGAGCACTCTAGCCTGGGCAGCAAAGTAGACTCTGTACTCTGCCCCCACCACACACACACACAAAATCTTTATCCAATCTTCTGAGCACCACTTACTAAAATTATACCATGATTCTATGCCCCAATCCCTTTACACTGATTGAAGCTTAAAAGGTCTATAATATTCTAATATAGTTGTAGATTAGTTTGAGTATATTTAACATTCTTTCCACAGTTTTTCTTCTTGTGGAGACAGAGCATGCACTATATTTTACTAGTGGCGTTTTTATGTATCTTAATAGTGTATACTTGTGTGTGTGGTCTAATTTTTATAATTTCATCTTTACAAAATAGTGTGTGCTTTCTTTTCTGGCCTAATGTGAATTTCGCAGCTTATTTAAACCAATCAATATAAAATAATGTTGATAATAATGGTCACTTTTGTTTTCCTTTCCTTTCTGATTTAGGTTGGACTAAATCTCCCAGGCCAAATCATAGTAACATATTTCTAGCTGTATCAGATTTATGCCATATGGTAATATAAATGTATTTTCAAAATACATGCTGAGTATTGCTGAATTCTCTAAATACTCTGTAAATATGTTCCCTTAATATAATCATAAACTGCTTTCAACCTGACGAACTAAGTGGGTGGTACACTTTTTCCTACTTCACTTAAAACAGTGAGTCTTGGGAATGCCAGAAGTTCAAGATGAGTGGAAGAACATCACTTTCACATATATTATCCTATGACTAGGAATTTCTCAGTGAACCGAGGATTTAGAATTCTGTGGTTCTGTCTTAAGTTGTTTTTTCTCATAGATGACTTCCCAATCTCATTCGTATACATTTTTTAGGCTATATTATCAATTCCAATGTGTGTCCAGATCTAAAGTAGTAGTTAAGAGGTTATATATCCCTAGTCTTTGACAGAAAATTCAGTGACATTGCCTAACGCAAACATACATGATTCAATCTCACCTGAGCTTGACATATAACTGATAGGTCACTTTGCATGCTATATGTTTCAATTATATTTTCAAACTAGATACAGTGGGTATGTGGGAAATTTGAATACTTATATTAAGGGTACATATTGTAAAATATGCATATTAAACACAAAATAATAAAAATACTGTGTCTTCTAACCAAGTAGAAATAATAAAATTCAAACAAATTAGTTGAAGAAGAACTTAGGGAAGTAGAACAAGTTGACAGATTGTCTTATCTATAATCCCATAGGTACAATAATACAATATGCCCAGAAAACTAACTATTGAAACAATGAGAAAGAGGAAATATAAATATACATCTTTGAGCATTTTCTTGCCCTGAATAGATACATGAAACTGAAATTATAGTTCCTGCTCACTTAGATGAAATGGGACAATTTTGGTCAGTAAACAATAGTTTAAATATTCATTCACTAAAAGGAATAAAACACTCTAACATACACTAACATACTGCAGTTTACTCTATTTTAATGTATTTATTAATTATACCTTGGAAAGGTATCTATACTTATGTCTATATAACATTTCACAATTATTTCATATCTAATGTCCCATAAAGGCATACATTATTTACAATATACAATTAATATTATTCACATAAGAAATGCATTACCATTCTGGTATTTGACTTGCTTCTGGCCTTAATTATTATTATGTCATAGTATTTATATCCTTAAAAATATCTGTAAATGTCTTTTTTACCACATATATGAATTTGCATGTACACATAGCATCAGAGGGTACTTCTAGTTTCAAATGCAAAATATTTTCTAGAATAGTTGGAACGTGAAAATATTTTATAACTATTTTAAATGTCATTACATTATATTATTATTTAATAGTTCAAGAATAATTAATACATTACATAATTATGGAATCACAATTATGTATTAAAATTGCATGTGTTGGAACATGTTATATATATTACTAAAATAATTCTTTACAGCAAAATTTCAGTCTAACGTCAGATGGTTGTCTCTACTATAACTAGAAATATAAAAATGAATAAAAACTAATATATTTCATCGGATCCAGATCCTACCTTTGTATAAAACCATAAAAATCATAATTTTCCTCTTAGATTTATTTTCTGGCATTGTTATTCAATTCTAAGCTCTAAAAAAATTAGCAAAGATAATAATGGCTATGACTTGATAGACACATATAGCTGAATAGACAGAGGCCCAGAGCAAACAAAAGCACAACATTACCCCATTTGAAATTCAGTCATTTATATTCTATGCCATTATTTATGTTATATTTAATGTTATGATGTTTAATCTTAGGAGCTGTTTACCTAAGCTTTGAAATTCATTTAGGAGATTAATTAAACCCACAGAAATTGTATTAGTTTATTTTTTCATAAGCTTCAATTGGACACAACCAGTTTCAAGCACGACCAAATACATGTGTATATTTACACAAAAACATTACGTGGTGATACGTAATCTCATATATTATCACGGTAGTATGAGAGAGCTTAATTTCCTCACGTTTTTCATTTAATTAGTCCTGGAATTTTGTGTATTTTAGCTATCTCAAAGGAAATTCATCAAAATCATGTTTTCCTCACTGCCTTTGTCCAGGGCCTCTCTATTGATTTCTTTATGCTGTTGCAATGAACTCCTGATTCATCTGCTCTCAGTTTTCACTTCCACAATTTCATTTCTTTATTCATTCCAAATCAAGTTTGCTATTCTTAAAACATTTGAAATCTCCCACTCCATATAAACAGAATTAATACAACCGTGCTTTTCAGTATTAGACATTAAATGTGTATAAAAATATTTGCTAGAGTTATGGATTCACAATAAAAGTAGCAAACAAAAAGCTTTTGCAAGTGACACTTCATTGACAAGTTTAAGTCTTTATATATAACATGGAGAATTTTAATTCTCATTTGTTTTTCAGTACAGAGATTTCTCAAAGAAATAAAAGTACCTTTACCTCTTGATTCAGCCATCCCACTGGAGGGTGTCCACTCAAAGGAAATTAAGTCATTTTATCAAAAAGACATCTGCACTAGACAATGTATTACAGCACAATTCACATTGCAAAGATATGGAATCAATCTAAGTACCTATCAATTCATGAGTGCATAAAGAAAATGTGTTTATATATATACAGTGTGTATACACACATGCACACACACACACCATGGAGTACTACTCAACAATAAAAAGGAATGATAATGTCTTCTGTAGCAATTTGAATAGAGCTGGAGAAGTGAAGTATCACAGGAATAGAAAGATATCACATTTTTAATAATAAGTGGGAGCTCTGATGGGTACACATAGGACCTAAAAGACATTGGAAAACAAGAAGAGGGGAGAGTGGGAGAAGGTTGTGGGATGAAAAGTTGCCTATTGGGTACAATAAACACTACTTTGGTGAGGGGCACACTAACCACCCTGAATTAAGCATTATACCATGTGTCAATATGCCAAAAATAATTATACCCTTTAATACACTGAAATAAACCAACAAACACAAAAGAGCCAAGATGAAATTATTCAGTGATATACTTTCTAAGCACATTAATTACTTTTAAATACAACAAAGAAAATATTCCATGGACAAATTATTTTATTTGTTCAAAAATGTGAAAAAAATAGACATTTTGGATTAGCATTTGGTATTCCTTTTATGAAAAAAATAAGTCCTCCGATGATCCTACGAACAATAGCAATTTAACTCACACTTTAAGAAATGTAATTCTATTAAATTGGAACTAATTGATCACCATCCATTTGAACATTTAGTAGTAAATTCAGTGAACGCATGCCTGATAGGTACAATGCATACTCTCCGGGTGATATGCACACTTATAATTTTGACTTAAACTATTCAAAAGTGTTTCATGTAACCAAAATATTTGTACCCTTATAATATTCTGAAGTAAAAATAGTCATAAAATAGAAATATAATTCTGTCTACTTGGAGAAGGATTGAGCAGAGGGACCAAGATTACTGAGGACAGCAGAAAGTCAACATTAGGGATGGAAAAGACATCTGAGAGCTAATTGTTAACAATTTTATTATTGGCTGGAAGTGGAAAAGAAGGAATCAGACAAAGTAAAAGTGAGACTAAAGTTTTTAGTTTAAACATATATTTGTACATCACTTGTTGAGGGAAGGAACCCTGGAAGACAAACAATATTTTGCAAAATGTTAGTGTATGTAATATGCAATGTGTCTGAAATATGGGGTAGGTGCTTCCAAAAATATTTCAGTCGGATATATGCATCTTAAGCCACATCACATATCCAGTGAGTTACTCAGTAGACTATAAATCCATAGAGGAGGGTCTGTTTTTTTCTTGTGGAGAGTATGTAAAGTTAGAAATGTAGAGATTTTGGAAATAAAATTTTCAGAACAGATAGTAGCTGAAACGTTAGAAAAGTAGAATGAACAAAAATTTGCTAGAGAGAAAAGATAAAAATTAGGAAAGAATGATTAAAAAAAACCAACTGGATTTAAAAGCAAATATAGTGACTTGTACCTCTAGTCCCAGCTATTGGGGAGGCTGAGGCTGGAGTTTGAGGCTGTGTTATGCTGTCATCAGACCTGTGCAAAGTTGCGGCACTCCAGCCTGGATGATGTAGCAAGACCCTGTCAGAAGGAAGGAAGGAAGGAAGGAAGGAAGGAAGTTAGGGAGGGAGGGGAGAGAAAATGAATTTGATGAAAATAATGATAATAGATGGAGATTTGTAGCACATGGCTTAAAAGAGATGTTGGGTTTATAATATCATAAAGAAGTCAACCACATGGGCCTGGCCTTGCAACCATAAGACAGATCATAAAATGAAACACGGAAAGGTTAAAAGTTGGCCAAAGGATAACGCCACCCCCCCAAAAAAAAATATATAAATTTGTCTATAGAGTGTTTGAACAAAAAAACTAGTCCTATTTAAAGTTTCATGTAATCATATCTTTTCCAATTACAAAGCCTACAAGTCATCTCAGAGTCAAGTCTATAATTTCATTTCTTATTATTTGTAATGTTTTGATAGTTGGTTTCCAGAGCAAAACTGTTAGTGGGTATCAGATTAGGTATACACTGTGACTATAGGAATGCATAGTTAAAAGCTATTTACCATGAAATTGTTTACACCAATATTTAATCACCAAAAATTGTTAACAAACTTATGTCAGTGTACCTAATATGATAAAAAATTCTATTTGAGTAGATTTATTAACATGCCAACAACTATATTTCACTGGTAAAAAAGACTATTCATGTAAAAAAAAAACCCGTGTTTACAGATTATCACATTTCCCATGAACTCTCTGAGTGTTTATAATTCATTTTTTATTTTATTTCCCTTACACAGTCATAATAAAAAAACTTCTTGTGTAGTTTTCAGAGGTCTATACACAGAATAAAATGTTTGATAGTGAATCGAATTTTTCAAATTGACTCTCATCTTTAACCTAAAAATAATACCATGAATACATTTGTGGTAATTTTGTGAAAATAAAAATGAAACTATTATAAAGTGTTCTTTTAAGGAGAATGTCAAAAATATAGACCAATATGTAAAAATACAAACAAACACATGCATGTACTCACAAACTAATTTAAATAATTTGTGTTTTTTATTTAACTTTAAGAAGGAAATATAACATATGTAACATGTTAGTTCATTAAACTTTTTTGCCACTTAATAATGACAAACACAAAAATATATAAGAATCTAGAAAAAACTCATAAAATACTTATATTAATATTTAAATTTTATATTTTAATTTTAGTATATTGTATACTTTGCAGTTATAATGCAGGGTATCAATTTTTGGTAAATGAACAAAAGTACAAATTTCAACATGACTACTTGTATTGCTGAATATTGTCAATATAAATTTTTATTGTGCCAATATGGAAAAATCAAATCATATCTTCACACAAAGATATGCTATTATCTATTTAGCATTTAAATCTGTAATGATTATAAAACAGTGACTAAATGTGAACTAAATTTACTTATAAAGACCTTCAAAAGCCATAGCCAACTGTTTTTCTAACAATGATATAGAAGTAAACAGAATTTAACTGGTATTGCATATAGCTCTAATTAATTCCCTGAAGTGTGGGAATTAATCTGAAACCAGACTGTTTCATGTTTAAGAATATAGACTATATGGGCAGCACCTGTGGCTCAGCGATTAGGACGCCAGCCCAATACACCGAGAGTGGTGGGTTTGAAGCCAGCTTCATCCAACTACAATGAAAAATAGCCAGACATTTTGGTGGGCACCTGTAGTCCCAACTACTTGGGAGGCTGAGGTAAGAGAATCGTCTAAGCCCAAGAGCAGGAGGTTGCTGTGAGCTATGATGCCACAGCACTGTACTGAGGGTGACAAACTGAGACTCTTATCTCTTAAAAAAAAAAAAAAGATAGAATACAAGTAAATAATTTTCAATGTTAAAAGTAATAAATGTTATATCTAAAATATGCTATCATTTTATGCACCGCGATTGCATTATTCATAATTTATACACTGGGAGACATTGTAATTAAAAAGCAACAATTTCTTAAGGATAATTTATAAATATTGCATGCAGTTGAAAATAACACAGAAATTTTCCTTATTAATATGATATTTTATGACACAATTTCCCATCTGTGTTACCTAGGGCAGAGTTATGAAATATTTTAATAAAAATTTCATAAAAAACAGGATTAAACAAACATAAACAAAGTATACTATATCCTCTTAATGATTTATATTTATTTGCTTTTGTTGAAAAGCATAATAAATAGTCTGAAGCCAAAAATGTACCTAATATGGTTAGGTGGACACTGCCTAAATCAATTTAGTATAGAATTATTCTGTCACAATATGGCTATGGTAAATTTGCAAAATATTATTTTATAGTCTGTGGGACTGCAGTTTCTGAGATGTGTATTTAAAGACATATTTAAAATAGTGCTATAGGTCAGGTATTATTCTAAGCATTTTATAAGTATTAACTGATTGAACCTGATAATAAAGCAGTGAGGGAAGTACAATTTTTATCTCTATGCCATTAGTGAAAAAATTGAAGCACAGACAGATAATGTTAATTGCCCATGATCATGTAACTACATAGCTCGAAAATGTAGAATATGTACCCAGAATTTATGACTCCAGAATCTGAGCTCAATATATTGCACTGGATACCATTTTATTTAATCTTTATTAGTGTATTTTATTTCATTTTAATTCATGTGTCTTATAAATTGCAGGTGGTAGAATTGGTTGTGCAAATCAGGTTATGTGTATCTATTTATAAGAACATCTCTGGTAGGAAACCACTACAACCTGCACAGTAGTCATAAGTTCCACACACAAAAAAAAAACTAATCCCAAATAAAATATAAGCTAAAATTTTAAGGACCTCTGATGACAATAGAAGCCCTAGCAGATTCTGGTGAAGCTTAAAATACATATGTAACAGAAAAGATTGGAACTCTGGACATGACTAGCTTGATTGGACCTATTATTGATCAAGGTGAGAAAACTCCCAGGAAAATTTTAGAGCAGTAATTGGATATAAGCCTAGAGATTTTGTATCAAGTGTAAGAAACTGGCCAATAATACTTGAGTGAGTAATGTAGCTAGCAGCTCACAACTTCATTCACATTCAAGGTAATTCCTGGAAATTCTTGTGCCTTACTCTTCCTTGACTTGATGAAATGAAAATATATACAAAGTAATCACATTCTTAGTTGTGGGAGGCATTAATTATACTCTAAAATAGAAAAGTATTAGATACATCCCAGTTAGTTTTTGATGAAGGAGTTGGGACATGAATTGAAGACTTTTCACTATATGTATCATTGCTGTTATTAATAAATAGGTAAGAAATTTCTGAAAAATTAAAAATCACCAAACGTGGAGTAAAGCTATCCATGATAAAACATGGCATGAGGTTTTATCTCTGATCTGTCAATCATTAGTGATATGATTTTTAATGTTATACGATTCTTCTATTACCAAGTCCCGTCCTTGGAGAGAATAAAACTCCATTTCTAAAGTTTTAAAAAATTCAATATTTTGGGCAGTCAAATATTAAAAGATGCTCCCATATAACTGTAATAACCTGTCCTCTCTTTGCATGGTCAGATAAGATACCAAAGGAGGTTAAGAGATATTCCTTGCTGTCCCATTTGAAGCAAAATATGTTTATGGACAACAGTGTCATATACAGGAGTCGTTAGATAGTTCTGTATATCTCGCACATGATCTGCCGTACGTGCACAAATTATTAATAATTGCCTACTGTGTACCTAATGTAGTGTCAGAATCAGAGAGGCAGCAGTGAGCCAGAAAAAGTCCCAATTATCATTATAATTTGACAATATTTGTGAACCCTGCCACATAAGGAGTTTTCATAGCCATGAACTATAAATGCTAACGTGGAGATAAACACAGGGAATTTGTAAACTAACTGAAATAAAACAGGTTTTATGAATAACTAAGAATTTCTTCATAAGAAATTACCAGAACTCAGACATGTGGGATATATGATCATTAACCAGATGAAGAAAGGACATCACAACGTAAGAGAAAAATCGCCAAGGCCTGGAGGTGACGAATGAGGTATTTGGGAACCGCAATTAACGTTTGGCTGCACCACTGAATGTGAGGATAAGAAGCGGTCATGATGGTGCAGCCTTTGTTGGCAGGATCTGGCAATTATAGAAGTTTCCTCAGAAATGGCATTAACGTAGAATGTTGCATTGAGTGTATAACAATTTATATTTATGCAGAGATGAAAAATATTTATTATGCTTTCTCTTTATTTCTAGTGTTCTTTCCAGGGTAGGCAAAGTTCAAAATCTAAGCCTCGTCAATATAAAACAAAGGTAACTTCGTCAACATAAAACACTGCTTTCATTCTTTTTTTTTTAATCTTTTTTTATTAGATCATAGTTGTGTACATTAATTCTATCATAGGATACAGTGTGTTGCTTCCATATGCAGTTTGGAAAACTCTCATCCAACTGGCGAACATAGCCATCATGTCTTTCTCATAATTGTTGTGTTAAG
>CAUYQV010159956.1:0-24041 GCA_963574575.1 Galagoides demidoff | reverse complement strand
AGGGAGGGAGAGAAGGAGGGAGGGAGGGACCGAGGGAGGGAGGGAGGGAGGAGGGAGGGAAGGAAGGAGGAAGGAAGGGAAGGAGGGAGGAAGGAAGGAGGGAGGGAAGGAGGGAGGGAAGGAGGGAGGAAGGGAGGGAAGGAAGGAGGAAGGAAGGGAGGGAGGAAGGAGGGAGGGAAGGAGGGAGGGAAGGAGGGAGCAAGGGAGGGAAGGAGGGAGGAAGGAAGGGAGGGAGAGAGGGAAGGAGGGAGGGAGGAAGGAAGGAAGGGAGGGAGAGAGGGAAGGAGGGAGGGAGGGAGGAAGGGGGAGAGGAGAGAGAAGAGGAAAAAAAGGCAGAAAGGAAGAAGCAGAACAGGTCAACTTCCCTGACAGACCCCTATATAAACAGACAAGTTTGAAATTATAGTAGAGCCTTCATAGTTGGCCATCTCCCTACATTGACCTCCTCCTTAAGTTGACCTAATTTTCATGGACCAGACATGCTCCACGTGTACGGATCAGTACTGGAGGCCTGATTCCTCATGTTGCCCATCTTTGCATGCTGACTAGTTTCTTACACTCTCTTGGCGCTCAATGTACCGGGGTTTTGCGTATATCATGTCCAGGTCCCTCAAAGATGTTGTTCATGTATAACACAGAATTAGACAGAAAACAGCCTTAAAATGCACAAAAAAATGTAAGTTGACTGAGGGCCTTTCCCTAAATGTGATCTTTAAAATTCACAAATTTATCTCAGGATGAATTGCATCCTTAGCCCCTTCACCTGTGGGAGAGAGAAAGTACAAAGTAATTATGTTGTGGCTGTGGACCAATACAAAGTACAAAGGGTTCCTTGTTCCCCAGTGTGTTGTTGTTTAGGAAAGGCAGATTCCATACATGCAAGTGGAGGGGGAGGAAGCAGGCTGTTCTCTGACATCTCATGAGCCAGCAGAGCAGGGATTTGGGAGCAATTTAAGCAAGAGAGAGTCAGAAACAGATGTGTGCTTGGGATTGCAAACTCTGGAATTTTTCTAAGACTCTTCCTCCTAAGTGCCATGGCTCTGCTCCAGCAGGGCACAGGCTCACCTGAGGTGGGGGAGCCAAGTCCACTTGCCACATAGGAATGGATGGAACAGGGGAGGGACAGATGGATTTTCCAAGCTGCCACAGACCAGGCCTAGCAATGCTGAGAAAGGCAGCCCGGGCTTGATGTGAGAGGCTGTCCTTACTGAGGGAGGTGGACAGGAAATGCTCAATTCAGGCAGAAGAGGCCACGCAGGACAGGGGTATTACTCTCCAGCAAGAAGCCGAAGGGGAACAGAGACAGCCCTGGCGGGCACTGGGGGATGAGCCCCCCCACGGTGCATCGCTGTCCTAGGATGCATTGTACCCAGTGTCCCCTCTGAGCTTAAGGGACAGCAGTTGCACTTAAAATGAAGTTGCGGGCAGATGTTTTCTTCATGTCTGAGTTCCTCCTGAACCACTTATCAAGTGTGAAACATTAGCTAAAGCAGGGAAGTTCACAAAGGTCAAGTCCCTTTGTTCAAGGGAAAGCTGGATAAAACTTTGAGAATGTTTACTCTTTGTTAGTAAAGCGTAAGAAATACCTTATTCAGGGAACTTCAGTGGTAAGCATGGGCATCATTTGGAAATTACTTTAAAATTTGGGCTTACAAAGTAAAATTCCAGAAGTACATCTTAAAATAGTCACAGATATGCAAACATTTGGCTATAATGGTATTTATTGCAATATTTTTATAATAAAGAAAAATGTGATCATGCTAAATCTTAAGCAGCAGGGGAATGATTGGGGAAATTTTGTTACAGTCACAGATGAAGTATTATGTAAGCATTAAAAGTACTGGAGAGGAAGAATATTCCATGAAATGAGAAGATACTTGCTATGCACACAAAATATCATGCCAGAGCAGCTGTGAGCCCTGGGGCTCCCACACAGCATCAAATGGTGGAGCCAGAATGTCACCTTTGACCATCTGAAACCAAAACCCCATGTTCTTACCCACTGAACTCCCAGTTCATGTACAGTCTCAGGGCTCCTCTGTAACCAGAATGAAAGCAAAATTGCAGAGCTTGGAGGAAGCAGTGCAATAGCATCCTTTCAGCACTGCGTTTCCGAGGAACAACATAAAATGGGAACCATAACTGCATGGAGCTGAAAGGGCTCATTGTGATGGATATTACACATCTCAGTCCTGTGGCTCCATCATGACCAACCTGTGACTTTCTGACTTAAGCACAGGAAATGCACACAGGATCCACCCCAGGGAGGAGCTGGGAGGGCCACCGGCCAGGTCTGGCTTCATCTTTTTTTTTTTTTTTTTTTTTGAGACAGAGCCTCAAGCTATCCCCCTGGGTAGAGTGCCATGGCATCACAGCTTATAGCAACGCCTGACTCCTGGGCTCAGCGAGTCTCCTGCCTCAGCCTCCCAAGTAGCTGGGACCACAGGCGCCCGCCAAAACGCCCGGCCATTTTTTTTTTTTTGGTTGCAGCCATCATTGTTGTTTGGCAGGCCCGGATTGGGGATTCGAACCTGCCACCTTAGGTGTATGTAGCTGTTGCCTTAGCCGATTGAGCCACAGGTGCCTAGCCTGAGATCACCTTTGACTCTCCTGTTAAGACATATGGAAAGGTAAGTGCCCATAATTGCTATTTGTAATCAATCCACTTTTCTTACAACACTAATTTCAAATGCTAATTTTGCAACCCACTAGTAATACTTAGAGAGGGATGGTTGAGGTTTGTAAAGGCCATCTCTGGAACCTGAACTCCTGACCAGACCCTTTACTTAATAATGAGTGAACTTCAAATGTAACTTCCTAAGATTTCTCTGAACTTTGGGCCAGATAATTCTTTGTTCTATGCATCAGTGTGTGCATTTGGGTGGTGGTGAGGGGGGTCCTGTTTGGGAGTATCTCAGGCCCCAGCTCACCCCATGTCAGCAGCCCAGCACCTCACCCCCAACCTCTGCACTATGGTAACCATCAGCACCTCCAGACACTGCCAAATGTCCTAGTGGAAAAAAATCTCTCTGTTGAGAACCATTGGTGTAGACGAAAACTAACACACTCACAAATACAGCAAACAGTGTAAGTTTATAAATAATATTTGCAGTCACTAAAACAAGATAACAAAATATCCATAAGCAGCTGTGTAAGGAGGGTCTGGTGTGTTTCTTTTTCCTCTCAACCTCCACTCCACAGAAATCAGCATAAGGAAGGTGCTGCATGCCTGAGAGAAAGTCAGTTTTGATTACTGAGGCTTTTAGCAGGCCATTAAATTTTGCACTGAGTGTTTCCCTTGGTCTTACCTTAGCCCCTGAATTTACAACCCAAATGACCCCCTGGCTCTCACACCTGAGTTTTGATTGGTTGTTACCATTCCTCATTGCTGGCCATTTCTTTCAGGAGGACATCAAAGGGTCTTAGAAACAGCCATCCAATACTACATCCTGCAGGGGTCCAAACGCTTCACACCGCACACCTGCTAACAGTTCTCTTCCCCTGGTGCCCTATTTCAATAAATAACCTGTGAAAGTAATAAAAATCGAATGGGGCCTGGGTCCCCACTACCTTCGCTGAGATTTGCACTGAGAGAAGTTGCCGTGAGGAAAGCCTGGGACTAAGTTATCTCAGGTGAAATAACCAACGGGAACCTGGGAGAGGCGCAGGCTGTAGCTAGTGGCATCCAGCAAAGTGCAGCTAGCAAGTGCAGCCCCGAAGAAAACCTCCCAAGGGTCTCTTATTTAGCAGAAACGATAAATCATGCTGACGACATAAAGCATACAGTTAATTTTAGTCATTCAAAGTAAGGCACCTCAAGCAATCATTCCCTGTAAAAGAGGGGGACCCAACAGGGGGAGATCAAGTAAACACATCATGTGATTACAACATATACATTACAAATTAGGGGTCAACTTTGACTCTCCTAACTGGCTTCCGTGATTTTTGTCTTATACCAGGGGAGGACTCAGGCAATGGTAAACTTTTAACTGCTAACATTCTCTTCTTAGCCACAAGATATCAACTGGGCCGTCTGTGGCACCTGGATGGGCAGTGTCCTGGACTCTGGTCTGACGGATCTCTGGAATGTTAGTGGTGAGTCTCTGGGGGCCAGATGCCCTGTATTTTGAGTAACTTGGACTCTGGTCAGACAAGTTCTCCAGGAATTCCCGGCCTGAACCACACTACAGACCTAACTCCTACAAAGTTGGACTACTTGACCTGGGCAGGGGTGTCTACCCCCACATAAACTTGCTGCCAGCTTGCCAGCTAAGATTCCTCTCCCAAACTCCATGGCACTTTCTCAGATTATTTCTGGTACCTGCTGTCACAGGATGGGTTTTCTGGAAGCATATACTGAGATAGAGTTTTGGGTAAAGATATTTACTAGGAATTAACAGTGATGAACAGAAGGGAAAGCAGCAGGACTGGGCAGTTTGCGAAGCCGACCTGTGACAGAGGCTTTACAAAGCCCTAGAAAACCCAGGGGCATCTGACTGGACATTGGGCCTCTGAGTTGTCTCCCGGCGTGTCTGAGTTGCTGGGGCATCTTATTTCCACCTTGCTCAGCTTCCTGCTGAGAGTATGACTTGGAGTGAGGCAGCTTCTGTCTGGCTCCTTCTCCTGGGAGAGCTGTCTCCTGACCGCTTTCATGATTCAGCACAAAGTTCTTCCATGGAGTTCTGGGTGGGCATCTCCTGTTCACCACATTACCATGTACTCCTTTTTCACACCTGCAAAACCCAAGACCAGGGGAGCAGAGACAGAAGGTTCACTGTTTCTGATGTTACGCTGGGTTTTCAGAAGCTATGAAAGGTAATCTCAAAGCTAAAAGTAGGGGTGCATTAGAATAAACTGTGTCCATGCCAAAACATCCTGCTGGATTCTCATAGCAAGGTTGCTCTTGCTTATGGAAAGTTCGTCTCCTCCTTACTCTACCAACACACTGGTCTTTGGAACATATTTTTTTTTTTTCTATTATTGGTTCTCTTGCTTATCAGTCATGTTTGGCTAACTGATCTTCACTCTTATTACCCACATTCACGTTTATTTTATTTTTTGGCATAATCACTTATGGTCACTGGTTATTCTGCCCACTTAGCCCCAGTTCAGTCACCTGCCTGGAACTGTCCTCTCCCAGTCATGGTGATGAAGTGGCTCTCAGGGTATGATGACAGTGCTCTCCTGGTCCTTAGACTCTAACTCAGACACACCAAGGCTCAGCATCTCTTCTTTCTTCTTTTCTTTCTTTTGTTTGTTCATTCCTTCGTTCTTTTTTTTTTTGATAGCAGACTTCTGAGCAAACAGAAATTTGCAGTTTTTGGCCAGGGCTGGGTTTGAGCCTGTCACCTCTGGTATATGTGGCCAGTGCCCTACTCCTTTGAGCCACAGATGCCACCCTCAGCTTCTCTTCTAGAATGTGACGTTCTTCCCTCTCCCTTCATTCAGAATAGAAAAGGATTTGATGAGCCTAACTTGCACGTACACTTTAAAAAACAAAAAGTAGCCTCTCCTGTCAGTGGTTCTTCAACTGGCACTCAGAAAATTACATTCTAAAGCAGTCCTTTGCAAAGAGTATTCTCAGCCCTTGGGAAAGACTTTCCACTTATGGAAATTCAGGCATCAGAGATTGTTGGGGAGTGAGTCTGCCTGACGTTTCCTATTATATCCATAATAACTTACTATATGGGCTCACAAGGTAAGTTCTGATTACATTACCTGAATGAAAAATGGGAATAGAATTCTGCCAAATTAGTTTAGGGCTTCTCTCAGATTATTTTGTATTATCTCTTAAGAAGAGAATTTCCTCGTATGTTTAGGCTTAGGTTTTATTTTTTGGACAATCCCAGGCTAGCAGAAAAATTACATAGACAGTACAAAGAATTTTTTTTTCTCTTAAACCCTTGGAGAGTTAAGTTGCTAAGTAGATAATCCATCATTCTTGAAAATTTTCATGTATTTTTCCTACAAAGCAGAAAGTTTTTCTGCATAACTAAAATATAAACATGAGCACATTGAAGTTAGCGAGGACTCACTATTCTCACCTCCTCAGGCCTCAGTTAACTTTTGCCAATTGTGCTTTGTAGCAGCAGGATGGATAATGTCCTTTATAGCAAAAGGCTGGATAGACAAAAACAGTTCAGGATCTGTTGTGATGATTCTTTGGTGTCCGTCAACCTGGAAGTACTCTCGGCCTAGTCTCAGTTTTCATAACCTGATACTTCTGAAGTTTACAGGAGAATAACTTCATAGAATTTACATGATTGGTTTTTTTATGCTTTCTCATGATTCGATTTGCCTTATGTATTTTTGGCAGGGAGGCCAGGGACGTGATGCTATTCTTTCTCTTTTCCTATCAACTCACATACAATTTTGATTCGTCTCTTTACTGGTAATGAGTTGAATCATTTGGTCAAGGCAGCATCCGGCAAAAAATACTCTTTTTCCTTCTTAATGAGTTAACATTTTGTAGGAAGTTACCCTGAAGCTATAAATACCTGTTCCTCATCAGACTTTATTTATTGTTATCAGTATGGAATCATAGCTTTCTCCCTTAGTCAATAGGTTATGATCCATTACTATCATTGATTCTGATGCCCATTGGTAGCCTCTTCAAATGGCCTTCAGTGTCTTTTTGACAAGTCTCCATTTCTCTGTGAGTACTTCTTTATTTTCTGGTTGCAAGATGTTCAAGGTTCACCTTATACTTTCCCCACATAAACCCTGGAATCAGCCGTTTCTCCAAGATGACCCACTTCCTCTTAGTGGAAAGTGGGAGAAGGGGACCCAGAAACCGAGGTCTGGGCCCAGGGGAGCCCACTGCTGTGGAGGGGTGCTGCTCCCAGTGCTACCCTCCTGGTGGTGAAAATGAAGGAATATTTGGATAGATATATTTATACACATGTACATGTACGTTTTTATCTATATTCATTTCTAAATGTATATATACTCGTACAATTTTTTCCTTTCTTAAAATGTGTGTACAGTTATTGGTACGTGTGTGTGTGTGTGCGCTTATAGCAAAACATTTAATTTCAACCTAACACCATGGGGTTTACTTGAGTTTTTTCTCTTTTCGTGTATGTACTTGCTTCTCTACTAGTGATACAATTGAATTCCCCCTATACTTAATATATTTACTTATTTAGTCCTTCATCCCTGACTGTAGCTTTCTGACCCTCACTGCCTCTCCCCCCACAGGGACTGCTCCCACGACACTCCTCCGCTCGGACACCTGGTGCTGGGTCACACACAGCACTGTGCATGCCCCCTGGCCTGGGCTCTAACAATTCTGCACTGGGATGCCCCCAGGTGGATGTGCTTTCCACTGATTGGCCTCCAAGATACCTTGCCCTGAGGCCCCCATGGACGGCATCCTCACTCCTCTTGGCCTCTGACATTTTCTCTGGTTACCATAACTACCCACCCGTCGCCTCCTCCACTCCTGCACAAACACCTACCCTGCTTGGCCCCGTCAAATGGCTTTTGAATTAGAAAGAGAAGGTTTGGAAAGGGAAGAGGAAGTGAGAGAGGAATTATAGCTCAGTGTTTAATCATGTTTTACCGTAATCCATAGAGTTCCTGGTAATTTGTATCCAATCTGACTTCTTAAGCGTAATCTTTTGTAAATTTTGTTTCACCATAATTTAACTTCAAAGCATCTCTCTATATGTTAACATGTAAACAAGCTTCATTCACATGCACTGACTCAAATTACAAGAAAATCAGGAAAGTGAGGTGAAGTAGAGCTTCTTAATAGTTATGGATGAGAACTTGTTTCTGCAGAGGTCATGATTTTCATCTAACTCCTTTTTTCAAATCGCATGCAAAAGAAATATGTATTTGCTTATGTTTATATATATATACATATATATGTATTTGTATACATATGAATACATATTTTTAACGGGTAATGAGAATACATAAACTTGAGAAGATCCCATGAATGACCATGGAGGGATATTGTAAATTTTATTTCCTGAGTAAAAACTGTCTTGATCATGGCCTAACAAATATTTACTAAAATACCTAAATCTAGAGCAATAAGCCAGTTTTTGTTTCAAAATTTTACAACACATCGTTTGCAGCATTAGGCTCTCTGCACACAAGAAATCTCTTCAACGAAATGGCTCGGCAGCTGTTCAACACCAGCTTTGAAAACCAGCTAAACCTACATGTCTTTGTAAAATCCTGGTTTTGGTATTTGTTTAATTTTTTTTTCCAAAGAAAGCTATCACTTAGTAGCAAACAGGCAGTCACTAAATGTAAGCATAACTTTAAATATCACAGTTTTTCTCTTCGATGAGGGTAGGTGGAGGGTAGCTTTTACTTTGTACTTACAGAAAAATCAATTCTGAGCAAACTTATGGAAGGTCTGGAAATGAAAGTGTTTGACATGGTTCTAAAGTAGAGCAACAAAAAAGATTGATTGCACATTTGTTTTCTAAAAACTCACTTCTTATTCCCCTCATTTTCAAATTAAACACCTGTTGCATGGGGATTTCCCGTGGGACAGCAGCTTCACCACAGGTGTAAGCCAGCTCCTGAAATTGTTTATTAAGAGACACACTACAAGCTCATGGTGGCAAGTAGCAATGATCTTTATTTCTGACCACTATTTATAGTAAGTTAGTCATGTACATTCCATTAATCAACAATCAAAGCATTCTTACTATTAGCACTGCCTAAATCTATTTCAGCCTTCGAAGGAGACACAAAGTTTGGAATCTTGAGATTACCAAACTACGAGTAAGACCTTGAGTTTGGCCATGCACTGGTTATACTGCAGCAGACAGGTTTACAGCTTTTGCTTATCTGCAGCCTGGAGGCCCTGCGGCTTTATAATGGGTGCATTCACACACATACCAACCTCTGAGCTCTGTCTCTGCAGGAGGGGCTGTTAACCCCTTCCTTGCAGGCTTAATGGCCGCATAGAACAGAGTTGCTGAAGATGGGCTTTTACCTCCAAACCTGCAGACCCTTTCATGCTGACCAAGGTCTTCAACAGAGCTTCATTCCACAAAAGCCTATTTGCCTCCTTCTGGACTTTAAAGTCAGCACGTGGCATGTGGGATTTTATCCCACAAACACCATTGAGCATTGCCGTGTTGCTGTAAAACCCTGCTTTTCCATCAGGAAGACACCTGCTCACGCTCTCGGTCAGGCGGGCGCCATGTAAAGCCTCTCTGGGGCAGTCTTCTCTTGCTCCCAGCACTGTTCCTATGCCCCTCCCAGTACACTCGCATCTTCAAGACCAGAGGCACTCTTCTTGCCACCAGGGCTGACCTGTATCTAAGACTCACTTTGGAATCACAAGTTATTAATAATTTCATAATTATTTCCTGTCATCTCTTTTCTAGTCAATTACTAGCCACTTAAGGACCAACTAACAGCCCATGATAATGTTGGGTACTATGGGAGATTAAGAAGGGGTAAAGATATGGTTTCAGCCCTGTAATTTACCATTTAATGGGGAGACACAGCTGCCACACATTCCCCAAGGGGTGACAATAATAGAAAAAGCAATCATCTTAGATTTTAGTTCAGGTGAATATTTTTATGTCCAGGTCCAATAATTGCATGCTCTGAGTCAGGAGTACAAATGAGGGTCTACCTATAATATGCTAATATTTTTTATAATATTCTAATTCTTTAAAAAATATAGAAAAAGTTAGAAAATTGCCCAATAAGATATTTTCCTCCTTCATTGGCAGAGTTTTATATAATGATGGAACAAAGGCATTTGTGCAAAGCTTTGGTTTTCATAGGCCTGAAAGTTGATATAATACCAATTACGACTGATTTTTAGATAGATATTGAGTGTTCTTGATGTTCTTTTGATAGTCTTTTAGTGTTTAGGTGATAAACATGTACATAATTATACATTATATACTTATTGCATAAGATTTAATTTTATTTCCTTCATTTCAACAAAACCATTGATTATTTATAATTAAGATCTTCACCCACTTTATTTTCTAGTTACAGTGTGTTTTAAATCACTGTGTGTTCTAGAATCACTAAAAATAAATATAATTGTATTAGCATAATGAATTAAAAATGCTTTTATTAAAATGTAAGTCAAGTTTTTCAAAGTTATTTCATCCAAAAATATTCAAAATTACTCAATTGTCTATTATAGAAAACATAACTACACATTTTTCAAATATAATTAATGAACATATAAGATATCAACTTAAGTTGACATTTAAATTAAGCTAAATTTTTAATTGTTTTTGAAAATTTTATATCTTAGTAAATATTTTTAATTTTAGCATAAGATTTTCTCCTAGTTATCCATGTAAAGAATTTGTATCAACTTCATGTCTGATAAATGTGCTAAAATATAATTTTTGTAAATAAGTTTAAGAACGTTACGAACCCTTTAGCAATGCAAATAGCTTCTAGTCTCGTGGTAAACTGTTCTAAATTCCATGCTAAATTATGATGCTTCTACAACTATAAATTGGATCAGTGACTGAAGCAAGAAAAAGGGGTACCTGGAACTCCTAGGAAATGATACTTTGCTACTATGCAAGACTGGATTGCAAGCAGGTGAAGAGAGAAAATAAAGGTTTCACAAATAAATGTGTCTGTCGTTTACCAAAGCACATCTTGTGCCCAGATGTCCCAAAGCAGTGTTCATAACAAACACTGGCAGTGCCACAGCCCGGATCTTTCATAGCATTTACTCACAGTCAAATGCGCCATAGAAAAAGATGGAAAATGATTTATCAAGGGTCTGGACAGTGCCAGTCACTAAAATGAATGTTTAGGTTATGGGCTGGGGCGTTCAGGCTGTGGGCTTCTCTCTGCCAGTACTGACCATTGGATTTTGAGGGGAAGGGATATATACCCTTGAGTTCTTCGTGAATGGAGCATGTGTGTGTGTGTGTGTGTGTGTGTGAGAGAGAGAGAGAGAGAGAGGAAATACACAGGAAACTTTAAAGCTCAAAGCCCTAAGCGAGGAAAGAACTTTTCTCACTTATCAATAATCTAACAATTTTGGAACTGAAAATGTCCATTAAATTAGGATAAGATGTTGCAGAGAGGGTGGGAAGTGAACCGAGCTTGGAAGAATACACAGGAATTAGGAAAGGGATGAGGGAAGGAGCATTCTGGACAGAGGAAGCAACATAAACATTGGACGCAAATTTATTGTGACAAATACGCATAGTAGGACCTGCTTGACTAGATAGGACAGAAATGGCACAAGCTCATGAAAATGGAGACTGTATGAAAAAAAGGACTTTGATTTTATATACTAAGTAATCAGCTCATGTGCTGGTTGTGACATGCTAATAGTGGTGTTTGGAGGAAGATACTAGCTGGAAGGACAAAAGGTATTGAGCACAGAGGAAACTAGAGGAAGGCAGGACAGTTAATAATCTACTACAGGGAATCAAGCGGGAAGGACGAGGGCCAGGAGAGGATGCTGGAGAGCCGGGAAAAAGTAGGATTAGTGGTAGGAATATCATGGAAGGGAATAGACGGAATTATGTCTGCTATTCTATTCTTCTAAATTTGAACATTAAAGTTAAAAAAGGCAAAGGAAAGTCCTTTCGTTGAAGAGCTACTGATTTTCATGTGTAAGCTGAGTGCACAAAAGGTACGGTGTGAGGAAGGGGAGGTCGGGGTGTAAGGGTTGATTTAAGCCATGGGCAATGGAAGAGACTCTTTATGACATTTTTCAATGGGTTTCAATTATTATTATTATTATTTTTTGCAGTTTTTGGCCGGGGCTGGGTTTGAACTCACCACCTCCAGCATATGGGGCCAGCATTCCACCCCTTTGAGTCATAGGCGCAGCCCGATGGATTTCACTTTTTATACTCAAGCAATTCTACTGCCGCGCTTCTTGGCCAACTTTACGGTTTGCGCTTTATCTTGTCCTTTACTTTATTTGGTCTTCAAGATAAGGTTGAAAGATACAGAGTGAAATTCAAAGGGGATAATTTAATAGGATTGGGAATCAGCAAAATAATAAACCAGTTTTCAGCTGAGAGATAGAAGTAGTAAATAACTTTCTTGTTAAAGTAAAATGATTAGGCTTAGCTCAGTTTTCTCATTTTTCTAATCTGTTACAAGCTGGTCAAAGTTCTCCTCCAAGGCCAAAATTAGGAGGCATGACATTTCAGGCCCTCTGATGAGTTCGACAGCATCGGTATTACTGTAGGAATAGTATTATATTCTATGTTGATGTGTGTCCTTTGCCTTCCTCATGCCAACCAAAGTGGTTTCCTTTTCAAAGGTTTAATGATTTTATCTGTTCTGGGCTTTGAACAAGGATGTATTTAGGAAGCTGTATCCCAAAGTTAGTGAGCAGCTTCTTGTGTGTTTCCCTGCCCCACCCCATACTGATTTAGTCATTCCATTAAATGGCTAAATTAAGTGGTTAAATTTGTATCAAACTTGAAATCTGCATATTTATATTCTTGACATTTGAGCTCTAAAAGATATACCGTGCCTTATCATTTTGAAGTAAAGCATGTTTTAGAATTTCTACTTGAAATATTAGAAAACTTCTACTTCATTAAAGTAACTCATGCAAATATGAATACATAATAAATTTGCTAAAAGTGATTAGCATAGATTAGTTGGATATAAGGCTAGAGAAGGAATGCTGTCTGTCTATGCAAAGAACATCATATATTTTTGTGCATCTATTCTGTGTATATGTATCTATGTATATGTAAACCGATAAAATATAATTAATATATAATAAAATGTAATTTAAATTATATATGATATACGTACTAATAGATGGTATGTATGTATATAAACCAATTACCTCTAGACATCTATATGCACGTCTACATGTACAAATACAAAACAGGTTGGAAAGAAGTTATCCAATTCTTAAGCAATCTTCTTTCCATGCTGTGTTTTCAGTAATATGTTATCTCTTTCAGAAGAGCTCAAATTAAATCCATAAGTGTTTCTTCAGTGCCTTACATGCAGTGGCTCTGTGCTAGGCACTACATCACTTTATACAAACTCACAGTGTACAGAACCAAATGGGGCCATCCACATTATGTTAGGAAACTATATTTGCAACATATAAGGTGTTGCAAACACTATATTTGCAAACATAGCACTCTCAGGGGGCAAGCTTGTGTTGTAGACTGGTACTATGGGTTGTTTATAATTGTTAAATAGATGATTTTTGAGGAGGTTGTTTTACAGGGTTGCTTATAATTGTTAGATTATTTTTGAGGACGTAGTTTTTAAAGCATAAACAAAGTACAACTGACTGGCTTGTTTAAGAGGACAAAATTACAATTTGTTTTTGGAAATCCCTGGTGAAAATGCTAATAGCATGGCCCCTTGGAAGGCTGCCTATAGTTTTAGAAAGTATAGACAGAGCTTGAGATTGAGTAAAAAGCCAAGGCCAGATGTTCTTTACCGTCCCAGGAGAGTAACAGAGTTTACTGGTAGGATCCAGGCATGGGGTGGCAGCTTACAGAGGATGCATTCTGATTTGGGAAGCAGATTGGAACCAGAGAGTGAAAGATAGTTTACTGAAAATTGGTGAAAAGAGAAAACTTGGAATAGGCTGCCTGGCACTGTAGAGTGCTCCTGTCAGATCTGAGGGATCACACGAAGCAGGTGCCTGTGTAGCCGTCTCCTCTCTTGGTGTCTGCATGGATTATAGGTCGCCCCTTCCCACCACCCTAACCCCTTCTCTGGACTGCTCTGGGTTAACTGGAGGCTACCCTAGCAACTGTGGCTGACCCGTGAGCCTTGCCCCTTGATCATAGCTTGGTGATCCAGGTGTGGACTTCCAACTTAGGATGGGTCTAAGGATTCACTTTCTTAGGAATTTGGAGATTGGACCTGAGTGACCGAAGAACAGAAAACATCTTGGGCTCAAATACTAACCCTAGTACAATAATGCTGGGAAAGGTACTTTACCAACCTGAGTCTTACATTTCCTGTGGAATTGATCACAGAACCTGCTGCTTATAAATTGGTCATGAGAAAATGAAATGCAATGTATATATACACTTAACTGAATGAAGACAGTAGCAGGTGTCAGGGTTAGTTTTCTTTCAATCTATTTTCCTACTTTAAGAACAGTGATCCCAGAGCTTTCTGAAATTCCTCTAGCATTTTAGACTTTGACTTAAGCAGTGATTTTCAACCAGTGTGATCTGAGAGGGTCTCAGGTATGCCACAATAAGTTTTAAAGATCATGAATTAAGTTATTTTTGAAAGAAGTTCAAGTATATTCTTTTTTTTCCACTCTTTTTTTGATCAACATAATTTAAGGGTGTCACGGAAGTTTAACTATAGGTTCAAGTGTGCAATGAAATAATTAAAGGTTGAAAACCACTGAGTTAAGGTCTCTTAGGGCTAAGAAGAAACTTTTTTACAATGAAAGGAAACTAAGATATAGTGAAGAGTTTTATCAGCTTCATTTGTTCTATTTTGCAAGATGGGACTCCGTGGAGGAGGCATGCTTTATATCACAGCACAAGATTGAAGGAGTTTGTGTTGGTCTCAGAATCCAGCAGAAATGATTATTTCTGTATTTCACTTAAATCCAAATATCTGAGCATCAAGCCATAGATGTTAGGACCTAAAGAACATATATGCCTCAGCCTCATATAAAGAACATATATGACTGTTACTCAGCTTGCCTTCCTTGTGAATTTCTGAAAGTGGAACCAGTATCACCTTCGAAACAAGTCACGTGGGCACAGAATCACAGCAAAAATACACTAACAGTAACAGGTAATAAGAACCAGCAATTACTCTAACCTGTATCTGAAATGAGGGAAAGTCAAGTTAATATAAATTGGAGACAAAGGTCAGAACTTTTAGTATAATACACCTCTGTAATCCTTTCACTAAAATTCTGATCTCAATTTGCATAAAAGTTCTTTTCGTCTTTTTCATTAGTGAAAGGACAGCCTCATTTGTATATAGACCATACAATCTCACATACATGGCAATTTTCCTATCATTTCCATAACAATTTTGCCCTCCCAAATTTCTCAGCTCACAGGAGCACTGAAGAGAGACAAGCCTTTGGCCTCTAAGATGTGTCCCTGGGAACTTCTCCTCCTTCCCCTTTTTGTGATCTGATATCAGAGTCTGGGCCAATATTTCCATAGTGATATGAAAAGTGCCAGATGGTAAATATTTTAGGCTTGGCTGGATATATGTTAGTCTAAGAAAACAATCCAAGCCTCTTTTCTGGCCTGGAGAGCTGCATTATATTGTTTTACAGAGACTCAATGATCCCCATCTCAGGCTGTACATACACAGTACATGAAGCTCTGAATGCATGTGTGAAATTCAATGGGGTAAGGATTTCCACAGCTGGAGGGCTCTTCACAAGTGCCACAAAGGCATGCTTCTGCCTCTCACGGAGTGACAGTGAGGTCTGGGGCCCTGCATTTTCTGTCTGTTTGCCCTTTGCTTATCTGTTGTTATCAGGAGACGTCATTGCTACACCACGTACCATTAATACGATTATGTCACAAAACAAAGATCTAAAGTCTTAGCAATGTCCACGATGTGGTCAAATGTCTACTTGATTTTAAAATTAAGTTACACTTATTTAAAGATACCTGAAATATGTTAATTTAGAAATATTTCTATTTTGCACTAATAGTTATAAAATAGTTTAAATCAAACTCTGCACATGTGTTTTGATATCGAGGCCTTTGCCATCACACAATGGCATTTTGTACCATCTAACCCAATTTTTTCCATACTACTTTATCTTGCTGTCTAGTATGAGATATTGCAATTTTTATATCTGTGTATGAAGCCATTACTGGAAATTTAATCTCAAGCCCCAGCTTTAGGACATTTGGTTTTTAATTTATCTGGAGCATGCATATATGTGATCGCTATTGCTTTTTTGATGGATTTTTTAAAGGCTTGTTTAAAATGTCAACTGCAGTAGAAGCGAGTGTCCACCAAAAACTTGTGCACTGCTCTGCATTGCTCAGAATCCTCACTAGGAAGCAGCTTCCTAGCCCAAATTACATTTTTCCAGGGACCCTTCAACTAGTCTCTGCCATGTGACACGTTTTGCTAGCAAAACATTAGCAGAAGCCATGTGCATCACTTCTGGGATGGAAGGTGTCTTTACCACATCCTCTTTTCTGATTCATGATCTGGTCGGCAAACCGTTTATGTAAAGGATCAGAATAGGATTTTAAGCATATTGGGCTATATGGTCTCTGTCAACCACTTCACATAAATAAAGGGGCCTGGCTGTGTTCTGTGGGCTGTGGTTTGTTGAACTTTGCTCTAGGGGTTCTTGTTTGTATCAAACAGAAAAAAAATCTGAGAACCCGAATCACTGCTAGAGAAACATCGCTTGGCATCTAGGAATAACTCCAGTTTGTTATGAACGGAGCAAGACCTAAACTTTCATTGTGTTAAAAAATGACTATTTGGGGATTTGGAAATGTATTTGTTATAGAACCTAGCATTTCCTTAAGACCAAATCAAACATAAGACTTGCAGACATCCCCACAGAAATGATTACTGAATGTGAATTATATTTTCTGTTAGCTTAAAAGAAATCCCATCGGATTTTACTAGATGTCCATTATCTGTGCTCAGAACTAAAGCATTCCTTCAGACTAATATGTTTTCTCCAAACAGTGCTTTTACTGTTCACAATAAAGTAAATGGTACTGTCCTCTGTAACGTAATAGATTTTGTTAAAACTCGAATATAAGGTGATTCCTTTCCTGGGGGATAATTTTAAGAGAACAATTCACTTTATATTGCAATAGATGTTGCTGATTACTTTTGCAACTTCTATGGCATGAAGTGTTAGGAGCTAAAGAATGCAACGTCAGGGAGAATTGTGTCGAAGTCTGGGTGAAAATAAATCATCTCCCTTCTCCACAAGAATCTCTGTTTTATAGCGGAAAGGACACTGACTTTGAATTTGGATAGACTTTGGTTAAATATTGGAGAACACTTTTAACAAGTTATTTAAACTCTCTTAGCCCAAGTTTTACTTAGAAGTGAGCAACCTAAACATAAATAAATGTTTTAAATATTACAGGAGGTAATGTGCACATAGTACTCTGGTAACCTTTATTTCCATCCAAAATGGACCCCTCTCTCCTTCTCCACCTAATCTAGATAATGTAGCTTGCTGTGTGCAGATTTCTTTTAATTGTTTTAATGAATTTTAAAGAATTTTTGAATATCTGCTTGTTAAAAGAAACATTAGTAAAATTATGAATTGATCTACAAAAATGAGAACAAATATTTTTTACTATGAGTGAGCAACTGACTGTCTACAAAAATGTCTACAGTCCATATTTCTGAGAAAGACTTGTGTTCAGAATATCAAAATAACTCCCATGGCAAATGGTAAGAGGACAAACAAAACAAAAGTGAGCAAACACTTGAATGCACTTTACAAAATAACACAAATAACACAAACGACCAACCACCACATGAAAAAGGGCTCAGGGAGAAACCACTCAACACCCACATGCATGACTCAAGTTAAGACTGAAAATCCCAAGTGCGGCTGTGGCCCACCTAGACTCTGTGTGTCTCTAGTACGAATAGGAGATGGTATGTACTTTGGAAAACCCAACAACAAAAAGGAAAAAACTACTGATATATCCAACGATATAAAGAAATCACACAAACATTATGTTGAACACAAGATGAAACAAAAGGGTTACAAATATGTGATTTAATCTATATGAAGTTCTAAAACAGGTAAAATTAATATGTGGAAATAGAAATCAGAACAGTGGCTTTCTCTGGTAGGAGGGACTGCATAGAAAAGGACCAAAACATTTCTGAGTAATGAAAATGTTCCGTTCCGTTCCTTGGTCAGTGTGTTGACTCTATGAGTACACATATTCATCAAAACTCACCAAGCTTCACTCTTCAGATTTATGTTTTTAGCATATGTAAATAAATATTGCTTAGTAAAAAGTCTATTAAACTAATACATTAGATGAATTCTGCCCTCTATAACCCTGAATGTAGCACACTGTAGAGATAGTAAAAATCTTGCAGAAAATATCATTTCAAGTTTGAGTCACTGAACAGTATTCTAGATTTGTTCTTTTCTTCCAAAATGAAGTTCATTGCCCATTCTTTTACTATATTGCTACTTTATGATTAGATTAACTGATTCCTAATAAAATCTAAACACTGCATATTTTTTCTTTGAACACATTCATTTTTATTACAATGACTCCTATCATAATATGTATTAAAAACATATTCAATGTTTTCTCTATTTGTCTTTATTAAAAAACCCCTCTATTTGAAGAGGGTTTTCTGAACTGTATAAAAATGTGCAATACATTTTAGGGTTATCTCCAAACCATTGCCCAATATGCAATCATGTCAAACATGTGGCCCTGATGCTAAAGAAAGTGAGGCAGCTAAAATGAATGCATTAGTTAAGGACTATAGCCCTCGCGTCAAAGGGTCACAGAGAGGATCAAGTGATTAGGAAAAGGTCCTTGACTTTAATCACTTTGAATACTTTTATACTGTTTCATTTTGTAATGCCCACCAATACATAAAATTCACTTATTACTAAAGTTTTCTGTTTTAATGATGATAGACTATTAGAACACAGAACCAGTACACTCTCATTCAAGATTAAAGTTCTTGCCCTTTTGAGCAGAATCTTGGTGCCTTTTGGTATAATCTTCGTGATAGAAAATCTTCTTGTCAATTCGACTGAGTTAGGGGATGCCACGTGGCTGAGATAAACATTTCTGGGTGTGTCTGTGAGGTTGCTTTCAGAAATTATCATTTGATTCAGAGGACTAAATAGATATGATCTGCTCTCACCCATTTGGGGGGCACTGTCCAGTGTGTTGAGGGCCCGGATAGAATAAAAAAGTGAAGGACGGCTGCATTTACTCTCTCTGCTCGACCAGGAACGCATCTTCTGCCCGCAGACATTTGAGTCCCAGTTTTTGTGCTTTTGTACTCTGGGTCTGACACCATGGCCTCCCCAGGTGTTCAAGTTTTCAAAAAAGAAATTTCTTTTTAGGTTTCAGATTGATATGAGGGTACAATGTTTACATCACATTGTTTTCATTTCTAAGAGAAGCTAGAGATGAACCCAGACACATATTACCATCTGATCTTCCATAAACCAACAAAAGCAAGCACAGGGGGAAAGAATCCCTGTTTAATAAATAGTGCTGGGAGAACTGGTCAGCCACATGGAGAAGGCTGAAATTGGATACACACCTCTCACCATCAAAAATTGATTCTTGCTGGATAAAAGATTTAAGACATGAAACATTAAAAATTCTAGAAGAAAGTGTGGGGGGAAACTCTTGACAAAATTGGCCTGGAAAAAATTTTATGAAGAGGACCCCCACCCTTGGCAATTGTACAAACACCAAAAATAAATAAATGGGACATGATCAAGCTAAAAATCTTCTGCACAGCTAAGAGTACCACAAGGAAGGCAAACAGACAGCCTTCAGAATGGGAGAAGGTATTTACACAGTATAAATCTGACAAATGGCTGATTACCAGAATCTACAGAGATTACTCAAGTTAATCAACAAGAAAAGTGCAAACAACCCCATTTGTAAGGGGGCAAGAGACTTGAACAGAGACTTCTCTGAAGAAGACAAATAAATGCTCATTGTCACTAATCATCTGAGAAATGCAAATCAAAATCACTCTGAGATACCACCTAACCCCAGTGACATTAGCCCACATCACAAAGTCCCAGATATGCAGATGCAGGCATGGATGTGGAGAGAAGCGTCTTCTAGTTGTGAACTGAATTGTATCACTGGTGCTCTTTATTCTCCCTCCAGCTTGCAGATGGCATATTGTGGGACTTCTTGGCCTTCATAATCCTGTGAGCAAATTCCAATAATAAATCTCCCTGTGTGTGTGCGCGCATGTATGCATGTATAATATTAGTTCTATTTCTCTAGAGAATAGCGAAGTCATCCCTGGACAACACAGTCTGCTTATCCGTAAGCTGTGCCTTGTATATACCAAAAAAGACACTTAGCAGATATGTATTAAATAAACAGATGATTAAATATGTCTTCCATTTCCCTGTAACCCTAACTCTCTTTGCACCCACACTCTTTTTGGGCCAGCACCACTTGCACCCACACTCTTTTTGGGCCAGCACCTTCCTCCAGCCACCATTTAGATGTGATGTGATGCAGGGGAATGGAGTTCGTTTACCTTGTCTCCAACTTGTCTTTATGACTATTCACACTCAAAGAATGAGGAAAAGTATTTTTTAAATCCAGTTAGGTTTAAAACTTCTCCTGATGTAACAATTTAGACAGTACCTTTAGGAGGCAGATTCAGATTAGTTAATGACCATTTAGGCACAGATATCAACTAATCAGAGGGTCCCCTGAACCGCCAGAAGGGAAACTGCCCCTTAACAGCCATGAGGGGGGTTGAACACCTGTCCTATCTGGTTTCCCTTCTCGTTAGGTAAACATATCTAGATTTCTGTTGCCACCCTGCTGCTCTCCAAGGGGGTGTTTTGAAGAAGTCTGGGAAACCCGAAAGCTCCTGTGACGTTGGGATGCTAATGTTGGAGTAAATGGGCACCATGAACCACATGTTGGTCCTTGAGGATAAAGAAGTATTTCCTGGCTTTCCTTCAGGTTTTTTGATTTTTGTTGCTGTTGTTGCTGATTCAGAAATCAATGGTCTCCTGCTGACTCAGCACTATCTCAGCTTTCATGGAGCTGGGGACCCCCTCTGCCGTCTCAATGCATTTCCTCTGGCCAGGCCCAGGTGGTGTAGGAGGTACCTACCGCAGTGCACCGGTGAGGCCCTCAGTCTGCCTTGCACAGACCCTTTGATGCCCCCCTCATGGTGTCTCTGAATGTTTCTCAAGCCATCCTTTACTCACAAGGCTGGGCAAGTGAAATAAAGAGATAACAAGACCCCGTGAGGCTTCCTCACTCTGTCGCCCTCTTCAATCTTCCTTCCTTTCCCTTATTTTTCTGGAACTCACTGTGACTCCTTCATCTTTCGCTTCTGTTTCTTTGCGTTCCTCTTGTTCTGGACACCAGCCTCCTGTTAATAAATCACCCAAGGAAGTCCGTGAATTGTTTTGCTCAGCCCAGTCTGGGTATGTCAGTTGGCAGCTTCTGGAATTTATAAAATACTTTCATTTTTAAACAAAAAGTCATTTTCTAATCCTATTATCTTCTTTGCTCTGGCATGCTGTCTGCTTCTCTCTTTTTTTCACCATCTTTCCCTCAAGGATCATTTTAGATTCTTTTCTTCTCGTCTGGGTTCCTGTTTAAGGCTGATTTTTCTTCTCTCAGTCCAGGTCCCATCTCTTTTTGCTTCTCATGCTCCTGACACTTTCTGTTCTCTCCTCTCTTTCTTCCATCATTAATTTTTGTGTTTACTCAAACATTCAAATCAACACGAACATGAGGTTAATGTCCTGTCTCTGAAATCCTTTCTCTTCACCCCGGTTTATCCCTGCCAAGGCCATATCCCTTTGTTTGTTACAATTTTAAGCAAAAATATTCTGAGGAGTTCTTTCTTCTCTGTGTCTCCAATTTCTCTCTTTTCTATTTTCCCATAAATGAGGAGGTATCCACACATTTTTCACTCAAAATTCTCTTTCTTTTTACTGGAGAATCTCCTTCCAATGTCTCCAGTGACTTTCTTCTGGTTAGACACAGATCAGTTCCTACTTGACTTATCAACAGCCTCTGACACTTCTGCTTCTCTTCCTTGACATATTTTTTTCCCACTTGGTTTCCAAGAACTGAATTTCATTGATTTTCCCTCCACCTCCCTGACTACGCCTTCTCAGATGCTTTTCTTAGATCTTCCTTTTCTCCCTGACCTTTTAATATTGAAGGGCCTCCAGGCTCAGTGTCTAACCCTCTTCTCTGCTCTCTACTCACTCTTTTGGTGAGCTCATCTAATCTTAGCTCTCAAATGACATGTAACTCCCTGGGCTATGTTGTAAACCTGGACCTCTGTAGTTAGCTCAGCGCATATGTATACATACTTGACCATCTAAGCTTAATGTCTTCATTAGGTGAAATCCAAACCTTTAGCATCACAGACATTCCCCATCTCATGGATTGACAACTGTATCCTGCCAGTTGCTCAAACCAGTCCCTTGACAGGAGCCCATGACCCCTCTCTTCTCTCACATACAACTTTGTGTCTGCCGAATTTCTGTTGGCTTTACCTCCAACATTAATACAGAATCAGCCACTTCTCAGTCATCTTATCATGGGTTCTTGCAATAGTCACCCTACTCATAGTCCTGCTTTCCTCTATTTACACGTGACCGTCTGCTCTCCGTACACCAGCCAGAGTGACTATTTAGAATGTAAATCATGCTGCTCCTTTGCTTAATCCCTTGCAAGGCTCCACCACTTGAGAGTGATAATTGAAACTCTTAGAGTGGGCGTGAGCCTTTGCCTCTGGCCCCACTGATCTTGTTTGGTCCTCATGCAGTTGGTCCCAGTCACACGGTTCTGTGGATGCTCCTTTAAGAAACTTACGCTTTTGCTTTGGTTATTTCTTTTGCCTAATCTCTCTTCTCCCAAATATCTATATGGATAATTCCCTGACTTTCAAATCTTTTTCTCCCCAGTTACCTGAGGATTGACACCTTCCCTGACCCCCCTATTTAAAAATGAAAACCCTGCATCTCACAATGCCCCTAAAATCCTGATTCCCCCTTCCAATAGTCTTTATTTTTTCCATTCTATTTTGTACCTTTTAGCACATGATGGCAAAGACCCTCAGTGATCATTAAATGTCCAAGCATTTCTCTAGATTTCCCAGCTTACGTTGCATTAGCACAGGGACATGTGACCAATTTTGACCAATCAAGTGTCAGCAGAAGTAACATATGCCATCTCTTTCTGGAGGGAGCCTTTGCCTCCTTTATTTCTCTCTTTTTTTTGCCTCTTACCCCAGTGACTTTAGATGTCATTTTTTTCAGGTGATATAGTCTCAAGATGGATGAGGATGTCTAGCTTGTAATAGACTGTGATATCAGAGAAAGTTAGCCTTCACTGGTGATATAAGCCATTATATTAAATCATTTCTAGAGTATATTTATTATGTTTCTCTTTATTGTCTGGCCTCAGCTGAGTACTTAAGACTATCAGTGCCCTTATGGTGGTCATTTCTCTCTTTCATTCATTGCTTTATCCTAAGTGCCCAGACTAGTGCCTAGAATATAGTGCACACTCCATGAATATGCAGAAAAAAAGGCAATTTTTGCATTTTTCTTTCTAGTTCTTATCAGGTCTCCATGTCTTTCTTCCGCCTACCTCATATGGTTTTATTTAATGTAGTCATTTGATTAAATGGGATCAGCTGGATAGGATTAGTGTATTTGAAATAGAATATAGGGGAATCCGTAGGTATTTTCACCTTTCTTTCTCTCTTTTCTTCAAATGAGGTAAATGACTCTCATCACACTATGGATAGAACAGTTTGGAATGGGCCACAGCAGACCTTGTTTTTCTGAACTAACCACAAATAAACATCTGGCAGAATTTCATACTCTAGACGTCCTCTCTCGTAGCAAGCCCCCATCCCAGCTTACAGTATTGTACACACAGGTGACATCCAAATACAAGGAAGAAATTCCACCAAACAGCAGTACAGGCTTTATTTGGCAGGTCTTCCCTGCAGTCTCTGTGAATGTGTCGGCTCAGCATGAGGGCCCAGCACCTGCTGTGGCACAGCCACCATGTGCTTCCAAGTTCACGCTTTGGCGGAGTCTGGCAGCCTTCAGTGGCGGAAGTTGACTTGACTCTCAGCCTCTCACTGTGTGTAAGCTCAAGTATTCAACTCAGACTGAGATCTCTGTGATGCCGTTAGATAAGCTACCCTACCCTCTGTTTCCTTAACAATGTGGACTTCATAGCAAAAGAGCTTAAACTATTTCTATGGTTGTTATTTTATAATATATCACAACACTTTCACACCATTGCTTTCAGTCCTTGACCCACAGCCTAGCTCACTGCCTGCAACATGGTAAGTGCTTAATATTTGTTGAAGAAATGAATAAGAAATAA
>CAUYQV010159955.1:0-21568 GCA_963574575.1 Galagoides demidoff | reverse complement strand
TTCCAGCAACCCCAGACACTCTGTAAATCAGAGCCCCTTCCTAGGACTCCCCTTGTAATACTGAGTGACCAGAGTTGTCTCAGGAGTTCTTGTCTATTCATCCCAACTACAGTTTATTTATTTATTTATTTTATTATTTTTTTTTAATTAAATCATAGTTGTGCACATTAATACTATCATGGGTACAGTGTGTTGTTTCAATATACAATTTGAAATACTTACATCCAATTGGCCAACATAGCCTTTATGTCATTGTCATAGTTGTTGTGTTAAGACATTTATATTCCACATTTAGAAAGATTCATGTACCCTTATAGGATAAATCATAGGCGTGATTCCAGCACTCACCCTCCCTCCACCCCTCCTCCCTCCTCCCCTCCCCTCCCTCTCCCCTTTCCCTGTATTCTTAGGCTAAAATTGGGTTGTAGCTTTCTTATGATAGCTAAAAATTAGTTTCATAATAGGTTTGAGTACATTGGATACTTTTTTTTCCATTCTTGAGATACTTTGCTAAGAAGAATATTTTCCAGCTCCATTCACGTAAACATGAAGGAGGCAAAGTCTCCATCTTTCTTTATGGCTGCATAGTACATAGTATTCCATGCTGTATATATACCACAATTTATTAGGGGCTCCACCAAGTGGCCGGCCACTTGAGTCCAACCCAATGAGGGCTCAAAGATGGACATGAGCTTCTGCATTCAGCGACTTACGACAAATAGTATTATAGGCAATGGTTCTTTGAGTTTTAGGTACACAAGAATATCATGGGAGAATTCACAAAAAAAAATGTATATTCCTGGATCCTCAATTATAATTAAAGAGATTCTGGGAATCACTATTCTAAACAAATTTCCCAGAAAATTCCAGGAAAAGCCATGAATAGGAATGCCTATACCAAGGCTGGACCCATGTCTCACTAATATTACAAGCTGGGATGGTGCCAAATTTCCCAGTCTCTTCGCCTCCCCATAAGGCAATCACTTGATGCAATCATTTTTGGTAATAGCTTCCTAGACAAAACCTGTGTCTATGTCAGTCGATCTACTCCAGCAAGCTATTAATATTTCCCCTTCATTTAATCCTTTATGCCTTGGTACATACTCCTAGGCTGTAAACTTTACCTTTCTTTGTTCTTTAAAAACAATTTTAATGGATACATCATAGTTGTACGTATTTTGGAGGTGCATGTGATATTTTAATACATAGATACAACGTGCATTGACCAAATCAGGGTAGTTGGTAAATTCATCACCTCAAACATTTGTCTTTCCTTTGTGTTGGGAGCATTACAATTATTCTCTTCTAGCTATTTGAACATTCACAGTAAATTCTTGCTAACTGTCATTTCCCTACTGTATTGTTGGACACCAGAACTTACTCCTTCTAACTGTGTTCTTTGCACCCATTAACCAATGCTTCTTCATCTTCCTTCCCTAGCTCCCTCCCCGGGCTCTGTTAACACCATTCTACTCTCTGTCTCCAGGAGACACACTTTATTTTAGTGCCCACATAGGAGCAAGAGCACAGGAGATGTGGTATTTGTCTTTCTGTGCTTTGCCTTTCCTTATTTTTGCTGGTCTTTCTCAACCCCTTCTCGTGGCTCAGTGTTCTCTTCCATGAAAGCAAAGCTAAGGTCTCTCTCTGGCATCTCATGGCACTCTAAGAAGCAGGTGGAGCTCATTGGTTTGCATATGTTTTTGTCCTTTCACTAGACTGTGAATGCCTGGATGATATTCATGACACTTTATTCATTTCTGTACCTCCAGAGCTTCACAGAGATGTATAAATATATGCACCCTATTTTATGTTAAGTGTTCTTTTTTTAATTATTTCCTCTTTTTGTTTCTCAAAGGAAAAATACAGAACCCTGATCTCCCCACCTCTCTGTCATCCCCTCACCTGTTTCTCCCTCCCCTTCCTGTACCACATGGTACCGCCATGAACCCTGGGGGTCAAAATTGAGGGTGGCTGGAGGTACTAGAACTGAGCTGTTCTGTTCACAAGATGCTTTATGACTATCCACTTGAGTGGCTGGAAAGAATATAAAGCTGAAATTTTCTTTTCAAAAGGATTAACATTTTTGCTAGCAAGAAGCAGCTTAGAAAAATTAAAACAGGGGAAATCACAGGTGTCAGATACAGATCATGTCTGAAGGAAAAGAAGAAAGGAACTCCATTTTCTTTCTGACTGACAATGGCAGTCACCCTTAGATGAATTAGCGATCAGCTCCAGAGAACAGCTCTGTTCCCATGCAATGCTATTTATTCATGTATTTGTAGGCTAGAGGCCAATACCTCTCCCTGTCCTGGTAGCCTAGGGGAGCCCCAAATCTCTGCTTAGTATTCTGTTATGACTACTGAAAAAACACTGTGATTTTCTCCCTGGATAGATAATTTCAGGATGTTGTGGGTGGGATTTGTGGCTATGTTTTAATGATGATTATGTTAATGACACGAGGCAATATCTACATTTAGCTCTCTGAGAATTCTCCATACTTCTCTCTCCCATGGATGAGAGAGAAGGTCAAGCCCAGGTTCAATCATGCCTTTGGTTGCAGATGCACTGTAAAAGAGAGAGAATCAGGTTTTCACCAACATCCCCACTCAAGGCTGGGTGCCTAGCCTATGATACTTGGTGCTCTTTTTCTTTCTAAAATAGGAAGAATGAGGATCACTTTACATGCCTGGCTTGAGCTGGATGGACCAAATGCACAGTTTATGTTTACTCAGAGAAAGACCCCTCCCCACTTACTCACTAGTGACAGACAACAGGCCGTTTTCTTACAACAATTTTTGTATATGCTTTTAATCCAAGTTTGTTTATAATACATTAAATATAAATGGGTGTACCTCAGGCACTTCAGAAGTCTGGCTCGGACCTCAACCCAGATGGCTAAATGCTTATCAGAGTCTTTTGTGAACTATCCAAGCTTCTAGCATGTCAAGAGATGAAGAGGACCACTTTCCTCATGAGCTTTCAGGCATTTCCAGTCAGACCCTGATGAATGCAAGAACAGTCTTTTCTCAAAGTTTTGGCCTTTATCCACCAAAACTTTCTAACACCTGCCTATGAAGACGCCTTCCACAAGCCTGTGTGCAATTGATTCCCACGGGCCTTTTGAGAGGCCGTGTCTAGAATCTCCATGTTCAAAGATGCTGACCACAAAATGAAAGACAGAAGAGTTCTCTTTAGTGGGGTTAATGAACAGGGCGATGCCTTTTTCTGTCCATTTCTTACCTTTGTCCTCCTTAACAGATGCAGATTGAACAATAGTTGACTTTGGTTGTAAGATTAGAGAAGTTAGTTTTATTTTGCTTTTTTAACAACTTTTTAAAAATATGTTGGTTTTCTTCGTAAGTTTTATGTCTCATAAGTTTTATGGTGTGAGTTCATTTTGTTCTGTATATTTAAAATTTAAGGATACAATACTCAAAGCAAACACACAATCTTTGGAATGGGAAAAGACATTTGCATATTATGAATTGACAAAGGGTTGATAACTAGAATCTACAGAGAACTCAAATTAATCAACAAAAAACAATGGCAAACAATCCCATCTATCAATGGGAAAGAGGCATGAACAGAACCTTCTCTAAAGAACACAGGTGAATGGCCAACAAACACATGAAAAAATGCTCATTATCCCTAATCAGAAGGAAAATGCAAATCAAAACCACCCTGAGATATCACCTAATGCCAATGAGAATAAACAAAATCTCAAAGCTGCAAATGTTGACTTGGATGTGGAGAGAAGGAAACACTTTTACACTGTAGAATTGCAAACAAATACAGCCTTTACAAAAAGAAGCATGGAGAATTCTCAGAGAGCTAAATGTAGACATTGCATTTGATCCCTCAATTCTATTACTAGGAATCTACCCAGAAGAAAATAAATCATTTTACCACAAGGACGTTTGCATTAGAATATTTATTACAGCTCAATTCACAATTGCCAAGATGTGGAAGCAACCCAATTGCCCACCAGCCCACCAAGAGGTTAATAAACTGTGGTACATGTATATGATGGAATATTATTCATCTATAAAAAAGATGGTGACTGTACATCTTTTATATTTACCTGGACAGAGTTGAAACATTCTTCTTAGTAAAGTATCACAAGAATGGACATGCAAGTATCCAATGTACTCAATACTAATATAAATCTAATAGAAAAACAACTACATGCCCATATGAGAGAATAATACAAGTCTATTCAAGTAGAGGGAGGGAGGAGGAACAGGAAAGGAGCGGAGGGAGGGAGGGGGACTGGTAAATGCTCACCTGATGGACACACTGTGAGGGTGGGTGTACCGCACGCCCCCAGGATGAAGGGCTCAACTGCCTCAGCCACAACTTGACCTTTACCTTAGAAACACAAACATTGTAACCTAATTGTCTGTACCTTCATATCAATCTGAATTTAGAAAAATAAAATTTAAAAGAAATTCAGGTCACTTTGGCTAAGTGACCAGTTGCACCTGAGTTATTGACAAGGTTTCCCAGCAACAAGAGCACCCAACGTGGCGGGTGCTCTAGAGTCACTGGACAAGGAATAACTGAGTAAAAATACACCTGATGCAGTTTCACTCCTTACCCACTGCAAGATTAGCTATTTATTAATTAGCAGCTTCACATACTGAAAAATGCAGCTGGCAGCAAAGCGTAAAGAAAGGCAAACGACTACGGGAATGTAGTATCTTCACCATGCAGCTTTAATTTTAGACTATCCCTGCCTAAACAAATCCTTTTGCATCAAGAATATACTTCAATATCCTTTAAAAAAATCAACTTTCAATTTTGTTTTATCTTTTGTTTTCAGGTTAAAAAATAAGAAGATCCAGAAACTACTCGCAGGCAATTAACAAAATGAAAACTTACTAAAAATTTCAATTTTTTAAATTTTATAGTCACAATATTGAATAAAGGCTCCTAGAGCTACAGTAATTCTACAACAATTCATGTGTTTTTTTTTTTTAGAAAATCTTTTAAATTTTTACATAAGATTTTTTAATTTTTGAGGAGCTTAGGGAATTACTGTGAAGATAGTAGACAGTTCCTGTGTCCCCAGCCTGAGTCTCCCTCACTAGTAACACCCGGCTATAGTACATTTATCATTGTTATCATGGTAAGTTATTACCTAAAGTCTGTGGTTTATTTGGATTGCCTTAGTTTTTGCCTAATGTCTTTCTTTCTGCTCCAGAATCCCTCCCAGGACACCACACTACGTTCCATTTAGTCAGGTGTCTTCTCAGGGTTGTCTGAGCCAGGATGGTTTCCTCATTTATTTCACCAGATGTTCTCCATACTGGTAAATGTGTTACGTGTTACACCAGGTACGGGTTGGCAGATGGGTTTGATCGCATTGCGGATTTCGTTTGGTCAGAGTGCTGCCGGGGGTTCAGAATCTGCCTAACATAGTAGGACTGAGAATCACGAACGGTGCCATTTGAATAAAGAATGGTAGCAGGTGGGGCTGGTGTTAATTTTACCCAAGCTGTTTAAGATAAAAGAGAAACTGAAATAATTACATTTTACATTTATAATTTTACAATATAATTAAGAGGCTGAAAGAATGAGGGCATAAAATGTCTGCAATAAACCACACCATCTCACCCACTCATCTGAAGTCACTGTGCACCCATCGTGTGCTGGATACCGGCATAGAGAGGAGGAAGGAAGCCAAGTGAAACACCAGCGCGAACTTTGGAGAAGAGTGTTTATAGGAAAGAAGCTTTTACACAAAAGGCAATCATTGTGGAATTGAGCACAGAAAGGGCTGGGTGTGTACACGTTTGTGTTCAATTTTTCAAAATGTAGGCTTTAAGTTAATGATAGGACTTAGAGAGGCCAAAAGGAAAGAAAGGGTGTTTCAAGCTCACATGAGTATATGTGTATTTGGGATGAGGGAAGAAAGAAACTTTTTCTCTGATTTCTAGGGGACTTAGAAACAAGGAGGTATTATTTGGCAAGAAGCCAATGAACCTGGGCCTTTCTTGCCCTCTCTGGCCTTGAGTCACTTCTTGCATTTTATTACCCTACTGGGCCAATATATGGGTTTTCAGAGTGGGGGGTGGGGTGGGAGAAAGTTTACTCCGAGCCCAGTAAATAATGGGATTGATAGAATCTTAATGCTCAGCTTAAATTTGTTGTAGACTTCTGTCTGCTCCAAACTATAATGATCATGAGTCTGATTTGTGAATGCAGCTTGCAGGATCAGTTTTATAATTTCAAAGTCACATCATGGTGCTCTCTCTGGGAATGCCAAGTGCAAGAATGGGGAGAGAAAATTAATGCATTCTGAGCACTGATTCTGTGCCAGGCTCCAGGCTAGCTGCTTTTCAAACATATCTTGCTCATCTTCAGATGGGTTTGCCAAAGCATGTTACAAACTTAAAATATTACCAGAGAAAAAGTCATACACAATTTTGTTCCTCTTTTTTAGCAATGCCAGCGGGACATAGGATCTTGGATGTCCCAACTGTCAGACTTCCACAATTAGGGGTTGTATTAAGCATAATAATGCCTCTCAAAGATGTCCCTACCCTAATCCTTCGATCTTGTAAATAAGTTGCTTTTACAAGCAAAGTAAAAGAGTTTGCTACAGATAAAATGAAGGTTACTGACCTTGAAATGGGAAGATTATCCCGGATTATTGGGGTGAGTTCAATCTAATCACACGGACCCTTGAAAGCAGGGACGCTTCTTTGGCTACAGACAGAAGGCAAACAGGGAGATGGGTGAGTGCACTGTGCCAGGAGGATTTGGCCAGACATTGCTGGCTTGGGAGATGGAAGGGGCCATAAACCAGAGAATCAGGCAGACTCTGGAAGCTGAGAACGACCCTCAGCCAACAGCTAGTGAGGAAACAGATCTTAGTTCCACAATCACATGGAACTAAACTCTGCCAACAACCTGACTGAGTTTGGAAGTGGACTCATCCCGAGAGCCTGGGGTGAGGAGCACAGCCCTGCTAACACCTTGACGTTAGCCCGGTGAGTCTTCTTTTTGACTGCTAACATATTAAATTGTGAGATCACAAATGAGTGTTGTTTTAAGCTAACAACTGGTGGTAGTTTATTTAGGTATCTAGGGAAAAATAATACAGGAGTCCACCATGTGGCTGACCTAGGAGTGGGTGTGTGATGGAACAGGGACACTGGCTGTACCTGTGGGCCAGGGAATATAGGTGTGGTAAAAACATTATCTAAGGGCAAAAGCAGGTGTGCACACCCGAAAATCCATAACAAAGTCCAGACACAGTTTAGATACAAGAAGCGGCTACCGAAAAGCAGGGCTAGTTTCCACATACTGCAGTCAATCTGGGGTCCACCAGGGAGGACTGAGCAAGGATGCTTTACACACATGTCCCTGTGTTAGCCGGCTTCCTTTTTATACTGCTGCATCTACAGAGACACGATTGGGGATATTGTTCTATGGTGCAGGATTGAGAAGGAATAAATCTGCACCCCATTTTCTCTTTCACAGTTGTAAGGACGTGATTAGGGGTCATGTTAAGCATAATAATGTCTACACAACTATGGGAGAACAGCTCTCAGATGGGCTCCTTGTTACATAACAGGTGAGGCACGGTCCTTACTGAAACATCTGATCTAGGTCAACAAGAGACAAACCTTCAAGGGAAGCCTCTTCCCCTTACCATTTACTTGTCCATGTCTGCTCATTCTCAGAGCTCCACTCAGTGAGAACTCCCACCATCCTCCCTGAGCCACATGAGATGGGGGTCAGCCTTCTGCAACATGCCTTCCTGCATCAGAGACATGGACACACTGAAGAATAACCTCGTGTTTCAGTGATTGTGGGTGGCGAGGGAGAATCCTTGATGCTGAACATACTCATCTCCTTAAGCCATGCCTGGCACATACTGAACTTTCACTTATTTATGGTGAAGATTATGCACGAGATGTGCCTCCTTTAGAGTGTTAACCTTGACCATGATACACGTATGGTTCCCAGCATCCCAGGTCAGCTTAGATCTGGTGGAATTTTCAGAGGTTATCTAGCTGGCTATTTTCACTCCTATGTTATATGTCACAGTGAATGGATTAACTTGGAGTTAGAGCTACTATCGAATATCATTACTGTTAGACAAAATAAGACTCTAATGTTCTTTTTTTCCTTTATAGAACCCTGATTTTATTTAAAGATTCACCATGTTTAAATGCACACATATATTTAACAACACTGCTTTATGCCAAATGCAAAGAGCACTTTTCTTCGTATTTTACAGAAGGACTTGAAACAATGCAGACCCCTTGTTAATATTCATACAGGCACCATAGCACAAATAACTCCCAAAGCAATGCATTATAATTTGTTTAAAGTCTCAATGGCAATAATCAAGGGAGAAAAAAGAGTACGTCGGTTATTTTTTCATAATTAATTAAAAAATATATGCAAGAAATAGTAAATAAAATTTAATATGGTCTCATGAGGCTTGAAAGGAGGTGGTGCCTGATTTGGAGGGGTGATTGCTCTGTCTAAAGAATCTCCTGTTTGGAACTTCTACCACTGCGAGGTCATTACTCACGAGTTCCCTTTGCACCAGACACGGCACTGCCAATCTCTTTACTCCATAGAAAGCAAGGTCTGTTAAGATCTATGAAACAATTGCAAAACTAAAGTGTGCTCTTAATTCTACCTTCTAAGCTGTCTTCTTTTTCCTTTCTCTTTTTCTCTTCCTCACCCTCCACCACTAAACTCGTCAGTTCTTTCAAGATTTCATCCATCCAAGTGGGGATCTGCAGTTCACTGGACCGCAGGACAGCTCAGCTGTGGTGGCAGTGAGGACCCACAGCAGTAGCGGACATGCCTTCTCTTAGGGGCTGGGCTTCTCCCACACCCAAATTTCTTCAGGAATAACGCATGACTCTGCCACCTCTTCTTCCCTCAGCCTGCGTGTGTCTCACCTGGACCGCCAAACACCACAGCAAACTAGGGTCCACTGTGTTACACAGGGCCATGTTAGGGGGTGCCCTCATCACATTTTTACCTTTTTGCATTAATGATTACTCTCCCCCCCAGAAAGTCAAAATACACAATTACAGAAATTAAGTCAGCATATGGGGGTAGCTGTTGGGAGTATATTCCCCATACACCTCCACCTGCCCTAGTGCCCCAGAACACTTAAGTACCTTCACCTTTTAGCTCTTGTTCTTACATCACCTTTCTAGTGGTGATGCCTTAAATCTGAGGTCAGCCGCCAGCCATCCTTGGAAGCTGGGCGTGCGCGTCTGCTCCACAGCGCTGTTGCCAGCCATGCATTAATTGTTCCCTATGAATAGAGACCATATGGACTCTAAATGGCACGGTTTGAAATATTTTTCCTTTTCATTTTGAAAGCATTTACTTGAAATGTGAAAGGTTCTAAACACTGCTTCATTTCCTAAGGGAAAGAAAGGGGGAGAGGAGGGGAAAAAAGTCCTCCACAAAACGCTGCAAGAACCACCACCACAAAAAAAAAAAAAAAAAAAAAAAAACACAAACAAACAAACTTCCCAACATAATGTTTTAACTATCCACTCATTTATGGGCACAATTAGCAAGGAGCTGGCTCTAATGGACATAAAAGAAGAATAGATTTTAGTCTATTATATAAAGTAGAGAGAAAAAAATCCATCTTCCCAGCGATTGTAGCAGAGAAATGGACCAATTAGTTGAGGCAAAAAGAGGAGAGGGGCAAAGAAATATTCATTGTTTTCTCTTTCAAAGCCCCAGCTTGACAATATGTGTTTTTCTTAACCAGCAGCTCCAGGATGGTAATTAGCATAACTCAGAGCTGACTTCAGTGCTGAGATATGGGCCTGTCTCTCTTTTCCTCGCACAGCATGGAGAAAAAGTACAACCCGAGGTCAACTCTGTCTCTGCATCAGGGTGAAGCTGTAATGGATACAAATAAGCTTTGCGCTTAGTTCCCACCACCACAGACTATAGGAAACCCCTCACAAACAATGTCAGATGCCCAGCACGTGGATGGGAGTTTCTCTTTCTGGACAAACTGCTTGAAAATGATATACTTATTTTGGTTCTTAAGGGAGAATAAAGCAAAGATAGGGAAGAAAATCCACTAAGATCATTTTTATGTGGCTACATAAACTCTAGTGCAGCTCTAGGGTCATGGAAAGGTATTCCTAACAGTCAACTGGGACCTCTGGGCAAAGCTACTGCCTTTTGTGCTGAAATGCTAAAAAGAAAAAAAAAATCCATGAAGTGGTATATTCCGTGCCAAAAGCCATGCTGGAGCTAATGACTTTTTCTAGATTTCCATGCCTATGAAATTCTTACCCCTTTAAAATAAAACAAAACAAAACCAGGTGCCTTCAATGGCTGTCTGTTTTCTATAAGGTTGACTCCCCTGTTCCTAAATTATCTTTTATTGCTTTCATAGTCAAAAGTTTTGTTCTTGACAATGTCTTTCTCCACATCACCGTAAGGGCACTAAACTGGTCCCTTATCTGCCAAACTGTTTAACATTGGCACTGTCTTTGGATGGTAGGAATCAGGGAGGTAGAAACCTGCATGAGAAATAGGCTTCTCTTCCTGAGCACAGGGTCAAGGGCTGTACAAGCCTAGGCACACCCCTGTTAATTTGTGACTATACATAAAATATCCATCCCATTTGTGAATTGACCTCTCTCTCATTCTGTGTGTGTGTGTGTGTGTGTGTATACTAGTCACTACCTGGTATAATGTTATAATGTGCTGCACTGGGGTCCAAGGATATATCACAGGACCACACACAGTCATGGGGCTTACAAACTAGCAGGAAGGATGACAGAAAATATGATAAAGGATGTAAAGGATGTGCTGTGAAGGTTTATTCCTGGAATGTAGGGATCAGGAAAAATCTCTAAGGAAGAAATTAATTTTAAGCAATGGAGAGTTTGGAGCTGTCCAGCAAAAAGGGAATCGGGTAGAGAAAGAAAATGTTCCCAGGTGAAAGACAGCTGGAAACATGGGAAGGTTAGAAACCAGAAACATGTTTTGTGTAGCAAATTTAAAGAAGTCTAATACAATCCTCTTTGAAAGCGAGACTCTTTGGGTCTTAATAATTATTCACCTAACTATATAATTCTTGAGATGGGTAGAGACACTGAATAAATAAATATTTTTTGAATGATGGAGTATATTACTTACGTATGGCTGTGTAATAAATTATAAAATGCAGTGGCTTAAAACAACAGTCATAAATTATCTCACACAGTTTCCAATTGTGAAGACTCCTAGAGCAGCTCAGCTGGGTTGGGTGGGTCTGGCTCAAGGTCACTCCTGAGTTGCAGTAGACAGGTGGGGGCCACCTCCTCTGGGTGCTTGCCTGCCCTGGGACTTCTCCCAAGATGGCTCATGTGGCCATGGCCAAGAGGACATCCATTCTGGATATTGGCTGGAGGCCCCATTCTTCATGGCTTAGCTTTCTCTGTGGAGCGGCTCATAGCATAGCTGCTGGCTTCTTCCAAAGCAAATAATGAAAAAGACACACATATACACACAAACACACACACAGAAACAGAGAGGAAGAGATATACGCATTAAAGACTCAGGTCTTCTATTAATACAACCTAGCCTGAGAACTCATGCATGGGTCGCTATGAAAGTTTTGAGACAGACTGTGTTATGGTCCATTATTTCAGAAAGAACATCTGGCCTTATAGCCCCGGCGAAGCTGGAGCATAAATAATGCCCTTTCCTTCACCATGTCTGTGACTGTCTTGTTCTGCTTTGTGTCCAAGACTCTGAAAGAAAGAGGTGGGGGAGATAATCTGGTGAGCATTTGGTCCAGTGGGAAAGTGGCCCACAGGCTTTCCGGGGTAGTATCCTTCGGAGCTGCATAAGCGGGTGACATATTAGAGACAGCAGTTCTCCCTCACCTGCCCATGCAGAGGACCCGAGGACGCGTGCACGAACGCTCACATTCTCCTTCCTCGCTCTAGGCAGCATGCTTCTCATTAGCTGCTCTCCTACAACTGGCTTTCAGTACAAATGCAGAACACGAACTTCATCCCAAGAGGCCTATCCTGAAAAACTAGCAATGTAAAAACAGGCACAGCGCCGAAGATACATGAAGAAAAAATAGAAATGTTTGCACCATATTTTTTTCTAATACTATCCAATTTTCATGCTAAGGCCTGAGCAGAGATAAGAGAGAATAGTTAAAAGAGAGCCAGAATGGAGGATTCCACAGGGAGGGAGGACCTATATCATCTCCCTGTACGTGGAAGAGAAGCAGGTGCCCTTGGCCTAGGCAGGGTTGGAATCCAGCTGGGCTGGGCAGATGGGGGTGCTGAGCTCTTTTCTGGAGATAAGGGTTCCTTTGAGATTTTTATAGATCATGAAGCCTTGGCCTAAGTGATCACAGCCCAGTGATGAACCATTCTTACCCTTCTTTTACACTCTAGGAATTAGTCTCAAACTCATAAATGACTTTTAATACATTTAATACTCAAATACATTTCAAAGAAGAAAGGTGTTTTTTTTTCCTCTTCTTTTTTCTACATGTGTAAGTGCAGGTTACTTTTAGAAATAAAATAATTGTGATTTGAAGTCAGAAGTTTGGGAAGTTTTTCCATTTTATATCCTGAAGTTGGGAAGTCAAGACTCAGTAGGAGGCTCCATGTTGCTGGGGTCTGGGGTCCTTCCACTTCTTGGCTCTTTCCTTATGTAGATGTGGCCTTCATCCTCATGGCTCAAGATGACTGCAGAGCTCCGGGTATTATATCCGTGTTCTAGGGAAGAGGGTTTAGAGCAGGCTGATGAAGATGGGGCCCCTTTGTCTTAATGAGCATTTCTACATATTTCCTAACTTCTCTGCACTTCTGCCTTAGCCCAGTTTATCCCCGAATCAGATTCTAACACAGGAGTTTTAAGTTCCTATTTAAGTAAATTATTTGGGAGTTGTAGGGAACATCCATAGGGAACCGCAAAATTACATTAAAACACACACACACACACACACACACACAGTAGCCAAAAGATGGTTTACTATTCAGCCAGCAATCAAAGTGAACAGTTGAGGGATAATTAGCAAATAAATTTGGGGCAATGGTGTAAAATATACAACTTTAAATTATCTCATCCAAGGGGTAAGAAACCTCTTTGTTTGCATAGCAATTTCAGGGAGCATTAATTTGAGTTGTCCTGACTGTCTTAACTGGCACTTCTAGTTTGCCGTATGCCAGCAATGACTTACCAAAGTGCTGAGGACAAGTGTTACGGGCACTTCTGGGTGGGGCTTCAGCTATTGAAGCACAGTGATGAGTTCAGGTGAATATGGGTGGGGCCCTGATAGTTTTGACAAAAACACCCCAGGCCAGAAGTATCACCTGGATACTCCTACCTGAAAGTCACTAGTTGGGAAATGTGGCCACTTATCTAGGGTCATTGCTGCCATCTCAAATATGAGGTCCTGTTTTTAAAGTGGACAGAAGAAATAGATCGGCAATAGGCAACTTGCCGTCTCTATAATCTCATTTAACAAACTGTGCCTCAATTGCACTCCCTAAAGACTATCAGGGAAGGAATTGGATTTGCATTTCAATGTGGGTTGAATGGTCAAGATTCATTTGTTACATCTGGGACTGAGATTATTCTGCTTTTCCTACAGGACTACTTCTGATCAAGGAACAGAAGTTTAACATCTGAAAATTTTAATTGTTAGCATTCTATTCCTAGCTCTCATGTATATTGCTGAGACACAAACAGTTGCCATAATTATGGTCCCTGAACATTTGATATATTAGATAAATCAGGATTCAGGTCCTATGCTTGAATTTGGGAAAAGTTCAGAAGCTAGATCCTTGTTAAAAAAAAAAAAACATTAATGAGAAAGAGGCAAGAATGGTTCCTCTGGCTGTGAGTGATAAACTGCCTCAGGGAGTAATATGAGCCAGCCAGGGGAATCAGGGGCAAATGGACTCAAGTGGATATAGACCATGTCTCACAGTGAGAAAAGAAGAACAAACTAGTATGAGGGACAAGGCATCAAAGTGAAAGAAACTAGCTGGAATAAAGAGGGTAGACCCTTCCAGAGAGGGTACAGTAGCCCAAACGATCACGTCTCAGGAGATACAGTTACGAATTCTGTTAACCAAGGACAGAATTAACACCTAATAAACAGCTTCTATTTGAAAATACAGGGCCACTTATAATCATGGGGAAATCATAGGTCGGGAAGAATCATGAGCTGGTGAACTTTCTTATACATTTTTTTTTTTTTACAGCAGTGATTAATGTAGGACTTAGCACAGAAATCAGTGAATATCTTTTGAAAAATGAATGACTGAGTGAGTGATAAATTCCCAACTTCCTCATGTGGTTAAAGGATTGGGTACACTGGACAGATGGAGGGATAGTAGTTGGTGGGACCACATCTACAGTGCCTCTTACAAGGGTACATGTGAAATTTACTAGGTGTAGAATATAAATGTCTTAACACAATAACTAAGAAAATGCCGTGAAGGCTATGTTAATCAGTTTGATGAAAGCATTTCAGATTGTGTTTAAAACTAGCACATTGTACCCCATGATTGCATTAATGTACACAGCTATGATTTAATAAAAAAAAAGGCCAGATGAATAAATAAATAAATAAAAATGTCGGATGAAGATAAACACCAGCTATATTATTTACCTGTTTGTTTTTTTTTCATTTAACAGCTGCTAATTCTGACAAAAATCAAACCAAAAAATACTCATCAGTTTGTAATGACCTTTGAAGGTTTCACCCTGTTGTAATCATTCCCAGCTCTCTATCTTTCAGGCTCTTCTTGGAAGGATGCTCATTTTGGAGTTCTTGTGATTGTATGGAATCCTGTGATTAGTTCCGGCCAGAAAGCTATTGGAAAGGGGAAGAGTGACTCTTCAGGCCTGAAGCATGCCCTTTGCCAATGTGGAACCTTCCAGAGCTTTCTTTCCATTGTGCCACAGTGACCCACAACATTCCAAAAATTGGCAGTGTTGTCAACCATGGTCTTGAGTTAGGGTGATGCTTAGCAGAGTCCCCAGCCAACACACAATGGTTACATGGCATGACAGGAAGCAAATGTCATAGTTTTAAGTCATGTGTTTTAGAGTTATTTGTTACTACAGTATAATTTAACCTATCCTGACTGATTCCACCCTGGGGATACTTTATCAAAACTTTCAACATGTGCTCCCTGTTACATCCTGAAAATTCCATTTATTTCTCTCACAGCCCATTGTTTATTTCATTTCTCTTCTAAGGAGACTTTCATTTTTCTATTTCTTTAAGGAAACCCTTTATTTGTATATGAAAACTTTTTTCCCCCCTGGCAATATCACAGTAAGAAAATCTTCTCTGTAGTAAACGGATCCTCTTTCTTTACAATGTCCTGGGTTCAAGGAAAAGGAATCATGTTTCTGGCAGAAATCAAAGAACCTGTGTCCATGTTTCTTTGCTAGTCTGCCTAACTGTGGACTGCTGGATTGAATTAAAGACAGGTGAAAATTTCATCTGAACACCAGAACCTTCCCAGACACGTGCACAGATCACACAAACTCCAGTCCCTAGAAATCTACACAATTCCCCATTATACTCTATGTTTTAGGACACATGAGGACCACTTTTCTTGCCTCCAAAGAGTTTATATAGTATAGTGAGAATGCCTACCACAAATATAATGCAAAGCTATTATTAGGAAATGATAGGATACTGACTAAATTAGAAATGGGATTCAGAAAATGAACAATGAATCTTTTCTTAGCCAAGGCTGTAGAGAAATAGTGGGCATTTAATATCACTGGTACTGCCTCAATTTAAGATAGTGACATAAATATAACTGTGTGGAGTAAGATAGATGGATATTGCTCAAGCTGCTTCAAATCCTGACTTGCACCATAAGATCCTGAGACCCCTATATGCCAGTTGTGGTAAAGAGATGTGAATGATGGAAGCTCAGGGACTCCGGCCTTTCCAGCAGAACCTTCCAAAATTGCTTCACAAGTACCTGGCACTGCTCCCAGCTCCACTCCGAACTCTTTAAGAGATAGCTTTTCCTAGCAGTAACCTCATTTGCAGCTTTGGTTTAATTCTATTTCAATGCCAGTGACTGTGTGCTTATCAGAGAAGAAAGAGAAGTAAGGATAAGAAGCTGGCTGTCCCCAAACCATTGTGCAGTCTTTGCTCTCTGCAGTTGGCTCTTTCCTGCTTCCATTCTTCTGACTTCTTTATGATGTTATTTTATTATGTCAAATCTTTATTAGCACCCTGCACCCAATATTACCTGGGAAAGTTTTCTTCTCTCAGTCTTACTATTCTCAGAGCATTGTTGGGATTACATTTATTTTATTTTTGCCTATTGATATTTTTCTAACTTCATTTTCAAGAGTTTTCTTCTTATTATTTTTAAAACTCTAATGTGGTTCCTGGGATAGAATAAAATGGTTTTGCTGAAAAAATTGATGGGTTTGAAAAGGAGGTTGCCATGGAAACCACTTAGGGTTTGATGATGAAAGATGATGGCACATCTTCTGGAAAGGACTTGAAACTTTAAGGACACTTGATCATTTTTTATGGCAGAGCTAGCACAGGACCAAGGATTGAGTTTCCAAACAGAGGACAATGGTGCAGCCTCTTGAATGTCTTTTTTACACCTCCATACTCACTTTTTAAAAAAAATTTCAGATTAACATGAGGGTATAAATGTTCCAGTTACACTGTTTTTAATTCTAAGGTAAAGTTCAAGTTGCAGTTGAGCCCTTCACCCAGTGGGTCTGCTGAAAGCCTTCACATTGTGCACATTAGGTTAGGTGAGATCCCCTCAACCACCCGCCCTCCTCCCCTTTCCCCTTTCTCTCTTTCCTCCCCCTCACTAAAACATACTTGTGTTTTTCTTTCATGTGGGCATGTAATCATTTAGATAGTGGTTTCATATTAGTATTGAGTACATTGGATACTTGCTTTTCCATTCTTGTGATACTTTACTAAGAAGAATGTGTTTTAATTCCATTCAGGTAAATTAAAAAGATGATAGAACAGAGAACCTAGAGATTAACCTAGTCACGCATAGCCATCTGATCTTTGATAAACCAAACAAAAGCATGTACTAATGAAAAGAATCCCTATTTAATATATGGTGCTGGGAGAACTGGTTAGTCACATGTAGAAGACTGAAACTGGACCCGCACCTCTGATCATTGACAAAAATTGACAAAAGATTTAAATTTAAGATATGAAAAAATAAAAATTCTAGAAGAAAGTATGGGGAAAACTCTTAACAAAATCAGCCTGGGAAAAGATTTTATGAAGAAGACCATCTAGTTGCAGCAATACCAAAAAATATGTAGAAGGGACATGATTGAGCTAAAAAGCTTCTGCACAGCTAAGGGTTGAAGGTTGGACAGCCTTCAAAATGGGAGAAGATACTTGCAAGCTATGAATCTAACAAGGTGTTGATAACTAGAATCTATAGACTTGAACAGAAACTTCTCTGAAGATAACAGATAAATGGTGAACAAACACATGAAAAAATGCTCATTGCCCCTAATCATCAGAGAAATGCAAATCCCAACCATTCTGAGATATCACCTAACCCCAGTGAGAATAGCCCACATCACAAAATTTGGAGACTGCAGATGCTGGCATGGATGTGGAGAAAAGGGAACACTTCTACACTGCTGATGGGATTTCAAACTAATACAACTTCTATGGAAAGACATATGGAGAATTCTTAAAGAACTAAAAGTTGACCTTCCATTTAATCCCACAATCCCATTACTAGGTATCTATACCCAGAAGGAAAAAAAAATTATTTTACCACAAGGACATTTGCGCCAGAATGTTTATTGCAGCTCAGTTTACAATTGCCAAGATATAGAAGAAACCCAAGTGTCCCCTCTACTCACTTAAAAAAAAAAAAAAACAATGACTTTATACTCTTCATGACATAGGAGTTCAATGCTTGGAAACACCATAGTGGTAAAAAGAAAGGAAATATTTCAGAGCAAGTTTCCTGGAGGGGAAAATTTAATCCCAATTAGGAGGTGATAGAGTTGTAAATAGGTTAAATTTAAATGACCAAATGCTGATTTCCTTGTTTCTCTTTCTGTTTTACTCTCATTCTCCCTGCCTCTGTTGTGTCAGTTACTTATTAGGGTCCATCTAGCTCAGGCATTGAAGGCCTGAAGGCCACATGCAGCCCACCTAGGACATTTATCCAGCCTGCCAGGTGTTTTTGCCGCTGTCGCCTGTCTGCTTAGCAGCTGACTCGTCCAGGGGCCTGCAGTACGGACCTCCAACAGTCTGAGTGACAGTGAACTGGCCCCCTGTTTAAAAAGTTTGAGGACCCTGATTCTTGTGCATTTCAGATAGAAATAGAGAAGGAAATAATGAATGATTGAAAAAACAATGATATTAATTAACCATAAGACATTCTCTTGGCCCAGAGCACTGGCTCATGCCTGTAATCCTAGCACTCTGGGAGGCTGAGGTGGAAGGATCACTTGAGCTCAGGAGTTAGGGACCAGCCTGAGCAAGGAGATTTCATCTCTGTGGGGAGCAGGCTGTTGCTGGCAGGGCCCCCACAGCCTGGGAAATGCTCAGGGAGCAACCCCCTCACCACTTCTCCTCCCTTAACAACATTGTTTTCACCTGCCAAAAGTCAGATATCCCATGCATACATTCCTTGTTATCAGCCAGCGCACAGTTTTCCTCTTTAAGGTTGATATCTTCTCCATGTGTTAAGATTTATGCAATCGTGTTAAGATACTGTATAAATAAAGTTGTTTCCATGGTTCAGTGACTGGCTGCAGTCATCAGCTGCATTGTCCCTCCTGACACCAGCCTAGCTCTCGGCTTCTGTCTTTCTTTGTTTCCCTCTTCTGTCTTTCTGGCTTCATTTCTTCATGCCCTACCTTTCCACTCAGGTCAACTCTCCCTCCTCATGCCAGGTCGAGAAAGGTTACTCTCTCATGCCACTAGGTGACACATCTCTACTAAAAATAGAAATAATAGCCAGGCATCATGTCAGGTGCCTGTAGTTCCAGCTACTAGGGAGGCTGAGACAAGAGGTCATTTGAACCCAGGAGTTTGAGGTTGCTGTGAGCTATGATGCCATTCCACTCAACCCCAGGGTGAGAAAGTGAGACTCTGTTTCAAAAAATAAAAAAGACAACCTCATGGAAACAGTTTGAGACTTCCATGCTTTTCTTTGACTGCTCTGGAGAAGAACTAGAAGCAAACAAACTATTGTGCAAAAAGTTCTTAGAATTTCATAAAGTTTATAAATTATATATGGTTACTGCACACTGAAAGATGTCAGAGAAGATGAGTTCTTACTCTCACTTTGGCACTAAATTGCCCTTTGATCTGGGATGAAGCACCCTAACCTACTGGGTTTTAAGTCACCTCAAGAAGAAGTTGGACAGAAGTCACAGGAATTTGGCAAATTAGAAAAGTTATGAGGTTATGAAAAAAGAAAGTTCTGTGCTGGCAATTTTTTCTTTGATTTAGTGTGTATATACCTTACTGAACTAAATTCTTAGGTTATTTTTCACCCTCTGAATTTGCCCCTGGCCACAGAACAACAACCTGGCTGTTTCTCAAAGTCAAGTTTCCTTCTGACTCTGCAATAATAATCCTGAAGAAAAACAATCCAAGAGAAATTCTAATTGTTTGAAGGCTATAAACACACCAGAGCAAGACTCTATTTAAGAAATTTACAAAGAAAGGTGGCAGAGCAAGATGGCAGCTGAGTAATAGCTTCCTTGCAAGTGGGCATGGTGAGACTGGGGAGAGAAGACTCCAGGCATCTCTGGCTGGTGGAACCTGCCCAGAAACATCCCTTTCAGGACACAGGGAGTCAGTAAGAGACTTATGGACCCCAGGAGGAGGACAAAAGTAGTGGAGAACTGGCAAATGGTTGTGTGTGTTCATTCTGTCTAATCCTGCTGGCAGCTGTAAGTATAGCAGCAGTGAGATTGCAAACTGGAAAGGCCTTACCTGTGAGCAGTTCTGTTTTTTTTCTACTTGACACTCAGTTGAACTACCTCGGGAGAACTTGGGCAAGAGTGCAGAGGACTTTAAGCATTGTCTAGAACCCCAGACTGAGTTGCTGAGGCAGATGGAGCTAATAGTGTTCGGCCGGGGGTCACATAGAACCATTGTGGGAGAACTGCCCTGGGAAGCTCTGCCCTCAATGTTGCAGAGCAAGGATGGGGCAGGAGACCTTAGGCAAGTAATCTAGTGACTGAGCAGCCTAAAGGCAGGGACTAAGACACCTTATAACCTTGGCCATCAGGGGTATAGAGTGAGATTGGTTTTGGCACACTGGGAATCATTGAAACTCTAGTCCAAAGGCATGGTAATGTAAAGAGAAAGAGGAAGTGAAAGGGAAATTAGGGCAAGAAAACAGATAAAATAAAACACTCATGAGGAAGAATCAGCAGAAAAATCCTGGCAACATAAAAAAACAGTCTAGAGCAACCCCCAAAGAGAATGTGAGGAAGCTACTGCAGAGGATTCCACCTATTTCTAAAGAAATGTTAGAAATTATGGAAAGGGAATTTAGAATACAAATGATGAAAACAATGAAGGAAATGATTGAAAAAATGAAGGAAACTGCTGATAAAGTAGAAAATAACCAAAAGGACATCCAAAATCAGAATCAAATAAGAGATAAATGATATGAAGAATATAGAAGTATATAGTAGAGCTGAAGGAACTGAAGCAGTCTATTAGGGAACTTAAAGATGCAATAGAAAGTATCAGCAACAGATTAGACCATACAGAAGAAAGAATCTTAGAGGTAGAGGACAAAGCTCTTGAGATAACTCAGATAGCTAAAGAGGCAGAAAAGAAGAGAAAGAAAGCAGAACGTTCACAGACAGAATTATGGGACTTTATGAAGTGTTCAAACATACAAGTTATAGGTATCCCAGAAGGGGAGGAAGAATGTCCCAGGGGAATGGAAGCCATACTAGAGAATATTATAAATGAAAATTTCCCAAACATCACCAAAGATTCTGAAACACTCCTTTCAGAGGGATATCGGACCCCAGGTCGCCTCAACTCTAGGACAGAACCTAATTTCCACCATGATGCAAAAGATAAAACTAAGCAATGGACTCTCACAAAATAAGATGAATAGAACCCTACCATATTTACCAATTATCTCAGCAAATGTTAATGGCTTGAATTCCCCACTGAAGAGGGATAGATTGGCTGACTGGATTAAAAAACACAAGCTATCCATTTGCCGTCTGCAGGAAACACACCTAGCTTCAAAAGACAAATTAAAACTCCGAGTTAAGGGTTGGAAGACAATTTTCCAGGCAAACAGAATTTGGAAGAAAAAAGGAGTTATGATCTTTTTGGGGGGGAGGGGAGGGAAGTTCCTTCATTTGATTTTTATTTATTTTTTCTTTTTTGTTTATAAGTCATATATACATAGATCATGAATATATTTATGCCTTTGTGGGATTCAATGTGTGTGCTGATTATTTGTATAAATTAGAGTGCTTACATCCTACTAATTAACATATCTTTCACCTCATTTACTTAATCACAGTGTTAAGACATTTGTGTTCAATACTT
>CAUYQV010159951.1:0-10791 GCA_963574575.1 Galagoides demidoff | reverse complement strand
AATACAGTTCCTTGTATTGTGGTGACACCCAACCATAAAATTATTTTCATTGCTACTTCGTAACTGTAATTTTGCTACTGTTATGAATTGTAATGTAAATATCTGATATGCAGGATGCATTTTCATTGTTACAAAGGGGTCATGATCCACAGGTTGAGAACCCCTCTGTAGAGGAAATTAAAATTAAAGATCGGAGAGAGAGAGAGAGGGAGAAAAAGAGAGAGAGAGACATGAGATTGTCACTGTGGCTTTCTTCGTAAGAGGCAAATAACTAGGGAACCAATCATGCAACTCCCCAGGCTATTTGCCTGCTTCCTAAGAGTTTTCTCTGTATGTTTATTCCATTAGGGAGAGACAGTGGTTGGAGGCAACCACTGTTTCCAGCAGATGGGATCAATTTGTAAACCAGTCAGGTTCACCATTTGCTTTTTTATTATGATAATCTGCTTTCTAGACCAATGTTTCCTAAAGGTTTTATCTTAAAGTATGTTTTAGTTTATCTAAAAACAAAATATAAATATTACATCTTTAAGTGGCATTGATTACATTATTTTGAAACACCCATTCTTTTTTGGACTGTTACTGTCTCTCAAAGAAATGAAATCACTCCTAGTGAATGTTTTTTCCTCTTGATTCAGGCTGCTGATGACTCCAACACTTTTATATAGTAAAGTATATTTTTATTACAATTTTGTTACTTGGCTAATTAATTTTTCTTGTGGCTATACCAAGGATCTTTTTTACCTTCATAATATTTTCACAAATACTGAACCTAACAGCCAGAATACCTGTAATCGAGACCCCAATACAACATTGCCTCATCACATGACTTATAAGCAAGCAATTTAACTTTACTTAATTAGTTTTCACTTTGAAACACTGAGGCAGTAATATCTTCTGTTTTCTTCACAAGATTTTTGAAAAGCCAAGCAAAATTACGTATGTGAACATATTAATTGGTATTAAAAATACCTTATTCTTGGAAGTAAACAAGAAAAATACTATGAATTAAAACTGAAAGGCTCATCCTTGAAATTTGTGCATCACAAATTTTGATACTGTACCTTGACCTTTTAGTTTCTCAATAGATTTTAAAAAATATTATTGGGAAGCAAACAAAAACCAAAACTACTTCTGGAAAAGAACCATGATGCAGTGACACATTGTAAGGGATCGTGTGCACGGTTTGGGAATTTTCCAGCATAAGACATGTTGGTTAATCATGAAGTGAACCTTTTTCAAGGTGACACATGACCTAGTTTGCCACATTCCAATTATATCTGATTTTTTTTTTTTTTTGGATAATAATGTATGTCTATCTTGACATTTGCTAGATAAAATGCTTATCACTTCTCCTGAGCACTTGTTTGTAGCAAACACTTTGAAGAAAACCCTAGTATACACAGAAAAATATGTGACAGAGAATGTTATTTGCATACCATCAATCTTAGGCTTGACTTTAAAGCATTATGGGAATCATTTGCATGGAAACAAGATCTTTGTCTTTTAAGAGTTTATCTCCTCCTGCTGCTGTTTATCTCATGCTGGATTATAACTTCAAGAGAGGAATAAACAGCAGGGACAGATGAACTCTTAAAAAGAAAAATCCTGTTTTCATGCACATGCGTCTAATAATTAAAACAGAGAAATAAGAGTTGTACATAAATTCTCTACAAGAACCCAATAGAGGTTTTCTAAAATAAAAAAGGCTTTCATGTTTTGATTTAAACGTCTGAAGTCAGTGGAATTTGCATATGTTACTTTGATCTTTAAAACCCAATGGGGTCTTGGTGCTAGAGGCTTCTGATGAGACCTTTTAGATTTTCAGCAGTTTTTTTTTTTTTTCTTGAAAGGGCTAAGGGGAACCTAAAACCTAATTGTTTTCTCCCAGAGTTTAGTTTGCAAACATTTTTTATTTTGCAAAAAGATAATATGCAAAAAAAGAAATAACGATAATCATACTATGCTTATATAGTAGATATAGTACTGTATATTGTACTTGATTAGCTACATAAATTAAAATGTATTCCCCAAAAGTTTCAGTCTTTTAGAGGATGGGAATATATTTTGTTATTAAGTAATTTTAAGCCCCCTGTCAACATTATAACTGTTACATTTTAACTTTTTCCAACTTCAGACAATGCACATTGTGTACATAGATTTTTGAACTTCTTTTAGTAGCTGTAATTTACCCTGTTTCTCCTTTCAGAATAGCCAGCTCAGTTTGTCTTTGATGTGGTTACTTAATACTTCATTTCTGGTTGGCTCAGCTAGACTAGGGCTGGTGGATCCCACATGACTGCCAAGTGGTGCTGGCTCATGGCTGGACTATTGGCCAGTGTCCCACTTTGCTTCCTATGTGTCCCTTGTCGTAGAGTTCTTGGGCTTGCTTCCTCATGGTTGGGTTTCAAGAGCTATTATTCCAAGAGACAGGAATGATCATTCAATGCCTGAGCCCAGAAATTAGCAAAGCCTTATTTTCCCCAGATTCTATTGATTAGCAGTCATGAAGCTCTCCCACATTCAAGGGGAGGGGTCATAGATCCCACCTCTTATAACAAGATTGTCAGAATTTTCAGTAACCTTTGATGTTCTGTAGTTTCATTTTTAAAAATAAGCTTGCATCCATATATTGGTATACAAGTTTACTTCATCCTTCCAAGGTCAGCCTCTTTTGCCAGACTTTGAGTCTAGTGGGTACAGCACACTCTCACAGGACCTGCTTTGCTCCTTTGCTTTCTCCTGTGCTAGTACCTCTTCAGGACTGTAAAGGGCTCTGAAGATACACACCCCACCACAGACCCCTTCTCCACCCAGCAGTGACCCTAGCCCTTGCTCCTCTGGTTGAGATCTGTTAGGTTGCCCAACTAACCCCATCTTAACTGGAAAGCCATCTGTGAGACTCTGTTACAGGTCATAACTCAGATAAGGGAGACGTGCTGCACCTTGCACCTGTCCAGTTACAAACCCATAAGAAATATGCTTGCACCACAAGCCTCGGACACTCTGAAAGAAGAGCCGCCCCAGTGAGTCCTGATAATGGCAGCACCGTCCTTGGCACCCTGATAAGAAAGACTGTTCTGTAAAGCCAGCTGCTCTTCAGCCTGCCATAAAAGAATTGCCTCCTTCCCTAACCGCTGCCACTCTTTAGATCTCAGCCCACATGGGTCCGAAGCATAGAATAAACTTCTCTGCATGTTTGTTACATCTGGTCTTGTGAGTCTCGATCCTGCCATCTTTTACTTGTAAGTGACCTTTAGGCCTTTGTGTGACTATCACAGACCTTCTATGGCAACAACAGACAAAGAGGAAGAGGGGAGATTCTCATAATAAAGAAGAGTATGGAATCACTGGAGGGCTTGCTGCTGGTCCTCTCCTAAAATCGCTGTCCTCTTTTCTGCACACAGTGGCATGACAAAAATCAGTTCTTTTTTCTTTTTTTTCCACACTTGTTGAGATTCCTTGTCACTCTTTTTACATAGAAATAGGGCTTACCTAAAGATGCTAAAAGGGAGCTCAAATTAGGATTACCAGAATTAATATTCTCATTGTTAAATAATTAGCCAGAAATGGTTCTCCTGCACAAAGAGGACCAGACAGAGCCCCCAGGCTGTCATCTTGGTGCCGACCACCTTAATTTTTTCCCAAATAATTACTCACACCTGGTGAGGAGGGATCCCCCTACCAATCTACCGATCCGAACTTGGTTTCCCAAATGCAAAAGGACGTAGAAGACTCTCTAGCCTAACAGCAGGTACCACAGAGTCTTGCAGGTCACCTAGAACACCCTTAAGACTAATTATCATGTGGTTCATACCCACCATGGGCTCTCAGAGAGGCTCCTGGGAGGTCTCCCTGTGCAGTAAGACTCTGATTCCAAGGTAACTTTTGGACCATGAGGCAGGCCTGACCCAGATGGTATAAAAAGGAACCCTGAGCCATATGAAGGCCTCTTGGCCTCTTTGTCTGCTTGCTCTGGTAGTGGAGGCCCATTCACTAATTATGGCAAATGCATCTGATTCTGTAAATCTATATCTTGCTCTTACTCTGCTGACCTATCTTTCTCTTCCTCAATAAACTTTGTTTCGTGCTTGCTTTAGTTTGGGGTATCTGGTCATTTTTTGACCAAGAGTGCTCAGGACCTACGCAACTGCCTGAAAGCATGACATTTTAAGAGACAGGCATCTGGTCTTGAAACCCAAGAAAATTAGTGGAATATTACTACTTGCTAGGTGTGAAGACTTAGGGTTGACTTCTTAAAATGGAAATTTTGTGGCTTAAGTACCCTATAGCTTGCATATGTAGTGACTGCTATTTTAGATGACAGTAAGTATCACCTGGATGTATGAATGACATGAGATAAAGGATAACATTTGCAAATAGCCTCTGCTCCTTTTCCAAGTCTTTACTTACCTGTAGATTCTCACCTGCACACATAATACATTTCTCCATTTGTCGTCCCAGGCTTTAAAGGCTCCAAACCTACCTCCATCTTTTCTACTTTAACCCACACTTTTTGAGGTTTGAGATATACATGTATATGTAGTATATAGTGTTCAATATGACTTAGGCTTATTCACATTCAGATTCAGGGAAAGAAGAAGATGAACTTCATATCTCTAAAACTGACATTTCCCTCCCAAACTTTAAGTTGTGTCTTCTAGGAAGATTATACCTTCCGAAACAGAAATAACCAGCCAGCCAGAACTTCTTGCAAATATTATACTTATCAATTAAATATGACTAAAACCAAGTTTCTAAGAATGACTTATTTTTATTTAACCAGTCATTTTTAGTTGTCTCTGCCATATTTTATTTTTTTATGATAAGCAATGAAATATTTAGAAGCAAATTCATTTTCAATTGTCCCCTTGCCTGCAATTCTCACAGTGTGGCAATGTACGTTATAATTTGCAAATTTTGACCTAGATACAGGACTACAGAAAGACATATATTTCTGTAATGCCCTGGTGGATGTGCATGATTAGCACAATCACATGACATCCTAAGTACGTGGGTGTTACTGCCACAGACATTGAAGATGTCTTGTGAGTGGCACAACTCACACTTCAGACTGGCCCTGTTCATCCAACTCCAGGGACATTTGATCTTTCCTTTCTAGTCTGGAACATTACTTCACTATATCATCAATTAGTTTTACAGTAAGAAATGTACCATTCTTAGATTGAACCATTACTTAAAAAGAATGCTAAGAAGAGAAGAATGTGTTACTGAGGATGCTAAGTTTGCTAATATTGTGGGATGTCACTCTTTCCTCTAGTCTTCCTTCTGTCCTAATCATTTCCTCTTTTGTTCATTGTGGATGTTCCATTTTTTCTTCCCTCTGTTACTCTCGTATTCTGCTCACAGTTTGAGCAAACTATTTTTGCCTGAACTTTTAAAATAACGACACAGATAATAATCAGAACTTCACTAACCTAACACCTTCTGTAATCTGACTCCTAAAATAAGGGAATTTTAATGAGTATGCCTCTTGGTGACATGGAATTGGCTGTAGCAAGTAGAAAAAAAATTTTCTTTTTCTAAAACCTTTACCAAATGAGCTACCCGATTGACCACTGGATATTAACAAACTCCTGTGGTGCGAGACACCCAATTTAAGAGCAGTCATAATGAAAAGGTAAAGAAAGGAAAGACTCCCTATGTCAACTACAAAAATGAAATAAAAATGTTGCCTCTAAGCTTTTATTATTTTGTTAACACTATCTTTCTCTAATTTAAAATTATTGGGTCTGAAAAGAGTAGTGAAGGCTGAAGAGAACATATGATTGCAGCGTTATTCTTGGCTGCATAGCTACAAAAAGTTTTCAGGAGCAAGTTACTTCTGCAAAAAGCATTCTCGTTCTGTGGCAGGCCATATAATCTGGTCACTTAACCCTACTTATTCTGTGATCTCCTATAAGGGTAACTCATAACTAAGTAGGTTTAAAATATGCATAACAGATACTTGCCTATTTTTCTCTTTCATTCCTTGGTAACTTTCTCCTTGCAATATAGTAGCTCTGTCTACAAAGTGTTCTACAGTGATGTGATGGCTAACTTTATGTGTCACCTTGCGTAGGCCATGAGGTGCCCAAATAATTGCTTACACACTATTCTGATTGTTTCCATGAAGATGTTTATGGATGAGATTAACACTTAAATTGGTAGACTTATAGTAAAACAGATTGCTCAGCATTATGCGGATGGACCTCATCCAATCAGTCCAAGGCCTGAATAAAACAAATCCTATCCCCAAAGTGAGATAGGATTCTTCAGAAGACTTACTTGAGCTTACTTGGATTTCATCTTCAACACCAGGCTTTGGAAGACACTGCAGATAGCCTTTGGTCTGGAACCGTAACATTGGTTCTCTTGGGTCTCTGCCTTCCAGCCCACCCAGGATTAGCCAATCTCCATAATCACAAGAGACAGTTCCATAGAATAAATATCCTTCTGTACATGTTACACACACATCCTCTGTAGAACCACGGCTAATGCAAGTGGTATTTATTGGGATTTCTCTGTTACCAACCAGTAATCATTTATACTCTGTCTTATTTTACTTAATTTTTGTTTAGTGTCTTTCATTAACTACAGTGTGTCACCCAACTCGCCACGCATAAGGATAATGGGAAATTGTAACTAAACGTACCTCAATTTATAAACTATTCATTATGAAATTTCACAAAGAAGTGACCAACATATAGAGAATATTTTATAAATATTTTGTAGAATTCGTAATGAATATTTTGTAAATAAAGACACATTTGGCTGTAATTTCCCATTTTCCCTATATATGGTGACTTTAGGGGAGACTTATGGGACACCCTGTATTTTAAAAAATAATTGGTGTATGGAGTAAAATATTCTATTTACTACACTCAAGTGTGCAAAAAATTGGTTTTCAGTTTTGTCTATAAATGTCCTCTTGTTAATGGGCCTGCTTCACTTTTGGCGTTGGGCTGCAGGGTGGAGGAAGAAGAGTTAAAACTTGCCAAATTAAATTTAACTTACACTCTTAAATTGAGAATAGTTTCTTTCTGGTTGTCTCAGATTTGTTTTAGATGATAATTTAGTAAAATTCAAGTTTCAACACAACCAATCATTTTCACTTTCTAAAAATTTTGTCCTTTCTGCTCCTCTTATAAGAGATATTATTTAGATGTAGGAGAAAGCTCATGGTGATGGATTAAAGGGCACTGTAATGGCTAGTTCAGGTGCTGGTCTTTGTGCACTTCTCACTGGGCTTCTGTGGAAATATCCTAGTCCACATTGGGCACCAGACATGCTCGTGGTACCTGCTCATGGTACTAGGTCAGGACAATCATGACCTGTCCTTTCTAAATTGGCAAATGTCCTGGGAAGTCTGGACCTTGCCCTCCACTAAGTTGGATCTCATTTGTTTCTGACTGGCACTAAATATCCTTTAGTTCTTAGTATAATCACTGTTTAGTCCTGGAGGTGGTGGTTCACACGATACTATTTGGTACAGGTACATTTTCCTGGCCACTGCTACCCTCATCCACCCATTAACGACCTTGCTAGCCAGATACCATCTATTTTTTCTTTAGAGTCCCAGTAGAGCACTTAAGATTCTGGATATCTTTCTTGCTGCACGTGAACCCAGTGAGATTTGGAATGCTGCCTCAAGCCCAGCCTCTGCCAAAATATGCCATACCACTTCTTTTATACTACCACCTCAACTTGCTGTGGAACATCATTCAAAGCAATGGCTTCCGTGAGATGGGAACAGGGTGTAGAAGCCTCTACATCACACATTCATTGAGGTACTGATCTTCTCAACATAAGCCAGAGGTCAGGGGATGCTGAACTTTTCTGTTTCACTCTTGCTTTCAAATACTTTTTTTTTTTTAGATTTTTTTTTTTTACTGACTGTATTGAGAATTTCTACACTATTTTGCTTTCTTCTTTACCTACATTATGTGCTGGAATTTAGGCAAACTCCTCTTATACTTTATCTAAACCAGAACCTCAATAGTGACAGAAATGCTTATGGGGGGAAACCTGGGTTAATAGAAAGGAAAAATACACTGGTTTAACATTTTATGTGATTTCTATGCTTAGCCATTATGATATTATATTGCTATATTTATATCTTGAGAGTTTCTACTAAAGGAAACTGGATTTCTTCATCTTTAGATTTTTCTGAGAGTTGAATAGCAGTAATAAAAATAAAACAAGATTCTGTAGATTCTACCACCTAGAATGTTAAGGCTTCAGGTGATACGAAAAGTGGTTATAAATCTTTAAAAAGCACAAAACTTTATAAACTTTTTCTTTAGGAGTATGATTTTTTATAAGAATATTACCTTCAGAGTAATTACAGAACCAAGTTATTTGGGGGCAGTGTCATGGTCAACTGCAATTATCATATCATGCCAATGGCTCTTAACTTTGAACTAGACATTGTACAGACCACTAATTTCTATCACTATATTCTGTGCTTGCATATGATGGTGTTTATTATTTTAAAATATCTCAGAAATTAAAATACTGTGGCTAACTATTTAAAATTGTTTTACAACATGCTTTAAATAGAGTTTGTGATGTGAGTGCTTTTCCATTAAGAAACTCAGAATTCAGGTGGCGCCTATGGCTCAGTGGGTAGGGGCACTAACCCCGTATGCTGAGGGTGGTGGATTTGAACCCAGTCCCGGCCAAACTGCAATAAAAATATAGCTAGGCATTGTGGCAGGCACCTGTAGTCTCAGCTACTCGTGACGCTGAGGCAAGAGAATTGCCTAAGCCCAGGAGTTAGAGGTTGCTATGAGCAGTAATGCCACAGCACTCTACTGAGGGTGATAAAGTGAGACTCTGTCTCTAAAAAACAAACAAACAAACAAACAAACAAACACACAAAAAAACCTCAGAATTCAGCTTCAGAGGATGCTGGGAAATAAAGTAAGGCTGGGTTGAACAGCTAGCATGACATTTTCTATGTCAAAAGAGGCATAGAACTCAATTCTGCAGGGATCAATGGGTTTTCACTTGGTGTATTAGCTTCTTCAGTAGGATAGAGGGGCCACCCACCTGAAATAAATAAGGTGGGTGGCAGAATCAAGGTTGTGGGAAATAAGAGAAAAGTAATCACAGAACATCGACATTTTACATCACAGTAATCACAGAACATAGGATTCTACTTCTTAGGCAGAGGATTACTGACAACTACACATGATATAAACTCTTGACAAGTTACAATAGGGTCAGATAGAGCTACAGTCCAGCGAGGACAAGGACATTTGCTGGTCGTTTTCACTAGAGCTGAGATAATTTGCTATGGGTTAAAGAAAAGCTGTGGCTTGAGAGAAGGGTGTGGTTAGGACCCACTCCCTCGTGTGCTTCCAGTCTTGGCAGAAGGATCAATGCCACACTCCACCTATTGGCATGTAGGATCTACGGTCAGTACTGGATTAGGAATATGTGGGGCTAACCCTGAAGGCTGAAGATATAAAAGCCTAGAGCTGAGAAAAACTAGTGACATCAGAAACTAAGATTAGGAGTGTAAAATAACTTCTTAAACTTCACCTAGTTCCTATCTAAAAATATTTATCTTCTTTGGCATTCCTCACATATATGAAAACCATGCTGCACTCTCTACTATGGACTCTGCAATTATTCATTCATCAAATAATTATCATGCCTCTATAGGGTGGTAGTCCCTGAGGTTATGGGGCTCAGCAAAACTAGCAGGCTCTCTGCCCTCTCCAAGCAACTCTTCTAATGGTTGGCTAGAGATAACAAGTAAGGGAAGAAAATTTCTTAGTATGATAGACTCGTGAAGGAAATAAACTAGGTAAAGTGACAGCAGGTGGTGAAGTGAGGGCACTTTTGGTAGCATAATCAGGGCAGGCAGTCTGTGAAGGGACAAATATGAAGTAGAGGTATATATGGTAATTAGGGATCAGTCACAGCAAGATCAGACAGACCCCAAAGGTAAAAATAATTAAGGCAGGAAAATCTAATATCGGTTCAGTGATAGAGAAGGCTTTTAAGGTCAGACCATGGTGGCAGATGGAGGACGGCTCTACGGTGAAGTATCTATGAGAACGTGGAGCCTGAGAGCATGGCAAGGAATGTGGGTTCTATTCTAAGTACTAATGAAAGCTATTGGTAAGTGGTACCATGACATTCTAAATAACATTACTAAAAGATCACTCTTTGGAGGAAGATGGTGTTAAAACAGGGAAGATTATTTGCCAGTTTTCTCAACTGTAAAGTTACTAGTTTCCCCTTTCTATGCACAAGTCTTTGTAAGTGGGTCATTAAGTGGAGCTCACACTCCATGGGAGGGATATTTAAGCTCCACCTCTTGGAGGAAGTTATTCCAAATATATTTTTCAGTATTGTTTGGACACTGCTTTTAAAAAATTTTTGTTATTGTCATATGATAATAATATGACCCCCTATTTTGTTATTATTATATGATTCCCTATGGTCTAGGGTCTGACTGTGCTGTCCAGGCTAGAGTGCAGTGGCTATTCACAGGCACAATATCACTACTGATCAGCATGGAAGTTTTGAAGGCACTGTTTTATTTACTTATTTTTTTTATTTTTTTAAATTAATTTTTTTATTAAATCATTGCTGTGTACATTAATGTAGTCATGGGGTACAATGTGCTGGTTTTAATTTGAAATATTTTCATCAAACTGGTTAACATAGCCTTCATGGCATTTTCTTAGTTATTGTGTTAAGACATTTATATTCTACATTTAGTAAGTTTCACATGTGCCCTTATAAGATGCACTGTAGGTGTGGTCCCACCAA
>CAUYQV010159948.1:0-16514 GCA_963574575.1 Galagoides demidoff | reverse complement strand
CACCTGTGGTCCCAGCTACTTGGGAGGCGGAGGCAGGAGACTGGCTTGAGCCCAGGAGTTGGAGGTTGCTATGAGCTGTGATGCCATGGCACTCTACCCAGGGGGATAGCTTGAGGCTCCATCTCAAAAAAAAAAAAAAAGGAAAAAAAAGAAAACTTTAGTTTTAGTTGAGACTTTTAAAGATGCAGAGGATACTTTTAAGAAGCTTTATAAATATATGCAGAGAAAAACCAAAAAGGATGAAAAGTAGAAACCAATGAAAATAGAACCGTGCAGAAAAGTTATGTAAGCCCCTAAAAGAGGTGCTTAAGAAGAAAAGAAGAAACATCAACTGTTTACTCTCCACATGTTTCTTCTGCTGATGAATCAGTTTCTTACTCATCATTCTCATCCTTTTCTGCTCACAAAAAGCATTAAAATGTAAGAAGAACCATTCAGAATCTTCTCCTAGTTTCAAAATGTGTTTGTTTATCAATCCTCAAGTTAGATAAATCACAATAGGAAAGATAAGTGCTGCCACTCCCACCTGATATTTCACCATCTTTCTTAACCAAAAATAAGAAGTGGAAAAGCAGGGTAGATTACAATTTCAAAAGACACAGGTAAAGGGGAAAGATAGGTGCCCTTTCTCTCCACCCCAGGTGAAATGCCAGATGATTTGGAGGTTGCTATGAGCTGTGATGGATCTCTTTGAAGATCCAAGAGATTTTTATTATAGCCATAAAACCTAGGTAGGTAGTAACAAAAGAGAAAATCCATATAAATTAGACATTTTTTTCTGGCAGTTGATATTCCTCAGATTCCTTCTGTAGGAATTCTGAGGACCAGATAAAAATACATGATTGTAGGAGATTTGAAAAAGATATAAGGGAAATAAAACAGCTCCATACAATGTGAAACCCAGGGAGGTATTTCACTTCACTAGCAAGCTCAAACTACTCTCCTACATTGGCTGAAAGGTATAAAAACCATGATTACTCTACATCATGTTATTTTAGTAGACATGTACAAAGATATTAATGAAAAGCAAATCAAAGACAATAGGAAAGAGAGGACAACTTAAGAGAGGACAACTTTAGCGAGGATCAAAAAGAGGTTGCAAGGCTGGGCATGGGGGTTCATGCCCTGAAACCTAGCACTCTGGGAGGCCCAGGAAAGTGGATCACCTGAGTCCAGGAGTTCAAGACCAGCCTGAGCAAGAGTGAGACCCTGTGTCTGAAAAATAGTTGGGCATTGTGGCGAGCACCTTATAGTCCCAGCTTCTTGGGAGGCTGAGGCAAGGGGATCACTTTGAGCCCAAGAGTTTGAGGTTGCTATGAGCTATCCCACCATGGCACTCTACCAAGGATGACAAAGTGAGACTCTGTCTCAAAGAAAAAAAACAAAAACCAAAAAACAACAGAGGTTGCAAAAGATGGACTAAATAGCAAAAAGTAATCAGAAAGCAGAGTTTAAAAAAATCTCAAAATTTACTCAATATATATAATTGGATAGCTGAAAAACCAAAAGAAAATAAGCCAAAAAAAAAAGAACATGCCAAGGAAATTAGCACCATTACATAAATGCCATTAATAAATGTGTGGGGGTGTTTTAGTTATAACAGTCCAGTGCAGAAATCTCTGCTCCTAAAATTATCTATAGACATTACACATTACAGAAAGTGCTTTTTGGCTTTTCTCAAATTGTATTTCCTTTAGTTGTCACAGCTTGATGTTCAGGCTTTTCATGTGTATGGTAAGTACAGTACATTTCTTATTCTGACAACTCAAATTTCTTTACCTAAAGATGATTCTCTGAAAGTATTATTTCCTCACTGTATTAAGGTGTATGAGAATTCCTAGGTCCACTTTATCCTACTGTAAGGGAGAAAATCTAATTTATGCATTGAACACTTGAATTGTTTTCATCAAAAATTATTTCATTCTTTTTTTGGTTAAAGACCTTCTGCTTTTGAAAGAAATTTTTTGTTTGACTATTTCTTGAGTACTATTTTCTACCTGTTGTCTAAACATTAAAACTTTTGCATAGTTCTTTTATTCTGGGGGAAAAAAAATCTATGAACATGTGCACTTAAAATTCTGTTGTAGAGACTTAGGACCCCACTATCCGACTCCACTTCTAAATGGAAAGATTGCTCAGCAAATGTCAACATGTCTGATAATGGTTTCACATTGATTATATTTTCGTTTTTAGATTTAATAATTTTGAATAATTTGCTAATGCAATTTTGTTAAAATTGGGTTTACACATTTTAAAATATAATTTACTATGAATTATGTCTGATAAAATTATAACTAGCCACATTCTTTGATAATAATATACATGTTTCCTAATGTCAATTGGAGCAAAGAAAATCTCCACAGCGTATGTGAACATATTTATTTTCTGACACCAGTGAACATTCAAGTCTTACCTTAAACTGATGTGATTCCCTCTGGACAATGAATGAGCTTAAGAGATATTTTGTGAAAGGGTCTCATCAGGTCTGGTTACATTCTTGGTCCACTTTTCTTCAATGCATAACGAGGGGAGGAAGGGAAGGAAAAATAATTCTTCTTGGTGGATCTGTCAGGTCTTTACGTAGAGAGGGAACGTCTCTTCCAATGTCTGTTGATCTCTAAGGGCCTTAATTCAATGTACTCATTATCCCAAGGAGCCATATTTTGGGCTGAAGTTCCCTGCATTCCTTCCCTGATAGCTAGACTTGGAATTAATACTCTTCTTTTTGTTGAACATTGGGACCTGTCATGATGGCATGCAAAGTGATTAACACAGACACCTGGAGGGAAAGTACAATGTAATGGAAACACTAAAGATAGGCCAGAGATGGTGGCTCACACTTACAAACCTATCACTCTAGGAAGCCAGGGCGGTATGACTGCTGAGACCAGGAGTACAAGACCAGCCTGAGATCTCTACTCCCATACTAGACTATATTTGTATTTTATTGTTCATAGGAGTTGGTAATTGCCTCATAGTGGTTTAATATTAGTATAGAGTACATTGGATATTTATTTTTCCATTCTTGTGATACTTTACTGAGAAGAATGTATTTCACTGGCAACAGTGAGATGTCATGTCTATAAAAAGAGAAATGCAAATCAAACCCCAAATCTAAGATATCATCTAATCTGATAATCATTTCACATTGATTACATCCCAGCCCACATCACAAAGTCACCCAGATGCTGGTGTGGATGTAAAGAGAAGGGAACACTTCTATACCTCTGGTGGGTTTGTAAACTAATGCAGCATTTTTGGAGAGAAGTATGGAGAATCCTCACAGATCTAAAAGTAGACCTTACATTTGATCCTGTAATCCCATTACTAAGTATCTACCTGGAAGAACAAAAATCATTTTACCTCAAAGCCATTTGCACCAGAACGTTTATTGTATACATTTATACTATGTAATACTATTCAGCCATTAAAAAACATGGAGACTTTACATCTTAAACATTTACATGGATTGAGTAGAAATACATTCTTCTCAGTAAAGTATCACAAGAAAGGAAAAATAAATATCCAATGTACTCCATGCTAATATTAAACCAATATGTAGACAATTACCAACTCATATGAACAATAAAAGACAAATATAGTCTAGTATGGGAGTAGAGAGAGGTGGGAAGAGAGATGGGGGAGGTCAACTGGCAGAAGAAGGGAGGGCATGAGGTGGGATTTAACCAAATGTGCATATGGTGAGGGTGTATAACATGCCACTGGGCAAGGGGCGCTTTTACAAATGGAATTTTACCCTGGAAGTGAGAATAATGTAACCTAAAAATTTGTACCTTTATATTAATTTGAAGTAAAAAATAAATTAAAAAAAATAGAAAAATTAGCCAGGCATTTGCAGCAGGCATCTGTAGTCCCAGTTTCTCTGGAAGTTGAGGAAGGGGAATCTCTTTAGCCCAGGACTCTGAGGTTGCAGTCATCAGCTGCAGATGATACCACAGCACCTCTGCACTGCATAGCCAGAGGGACAGAGAGAGGTGATACCTAAAAAAAAAAGAAAAAAACAGAAAAAATTATAGAGACTAATATGTTTTCTGTGGAAAAATTAGAGAGCTCTGCACTGGATGGATGCAAATTATGTTTAATAGCACTGATTACATGTAGCAAAAAAATGGGAGTGGAGGAGTGAGAAAATGAAGGGCTTGAGAAGGAGAATGTTGAAGAATACTGTGCTCAGAGGGCTGTGTGAGCACCAAGAGGGGCTCAGGATCCAGGGCTAACAGTCATCATATCAGTTTGAAAGGTTTAGCGCAAGTAGACTTTAATTAACTTTACCATCTGCCTCTGCAGATTCGAACATCATGAAGAGTATACAGTCCTCAATATAAACTAGATATTTGAGTTACTCTACTTTAACTATTGGTGTAGTATTCCTATTAATATTTTTGTCATTATTTTGTGCTGCTTTCATTCCATGGGGAAGACCAATTTTTGTGCTGAGATTTTCTTTTTTTAATTGTTTGGGACTCATTGAGAGTTCAAAGAATTAGCTTACACTGATTGCTGTTGTTAGGTAAAGTCCCTCTCATAATTATGTCTTGCCCCCAAGGGGTGTACCGTATACTACCTTGACCCCTCATGTCCCTCCCCTCTCCTTGTGCCCTCATCCCCCTACCCCAACCCTTGTGTTAGACTTAGAGCATCTACTGCCTTCATATCAGAATTGACTACATTGGATTCTTGTTTCTCCATTCTCATGATACTTAGTAAAACTAATGTGTTCCTCCTCCATCCAGGTTAATACAAAAGATGTAGAGTCTTTTTTTTTTTTTTTTCAGTTTTTTGCTGGGGCTAGATTTGAACCTGCCTCCGGCATATGGGACTAACGCCCTACTCCTTTGAGCCACAGGCACCACCCCGAGTCTCCTTTTTTTTTAATGGCTGAATAGTATTCTGTGGTATACATATATCACAACTTGCTAATCCATTCCTGGGTTGGGGGAGCGTTTAGATTGTGTCCATGTTTTGGTGATTGTAAATTGAACTGCAATAAACAGTTTAGTGCAAATGTCCTTATCATAAAAGGAATTTTTTTCTTCTGAGTAGATGCCCATGCAGGATCAAATGGCATGTCTAATTTGAGTTCTTTGAGGATTCTCCGTACTTCCTTGCAAAAAGGATTTTATTATTTTGCAGTCCCACAAGAAGTGTAAAAATTTTCCCTTCTCTTTACATCCACACCAGCATCTGCAGCTTTGAGACTTTGTGATGTGGGCTATTCTCACTGGGGTTAGGTGATATCTCAGGGTAGTTTTGCTATGCATTTCTCTGATGATCGAGGACAATGCACTTACCACATTTAAACACCTATATGCCAAATTTTGAGTTCTAACCCTAAATTATTTGCTATGGTCCATTCAACAACCCATGAAGTAGAAACTAATAGTCTCCACTGATACGAAGAAACTGAGGTTTTGAAAGGGTTAACTAATGACGTTCACACCCCTGCTGAGAGTCTAAGCTGGGGTCAACTCACTAGTGGACTTCAAAACTCATCCTCTTACCTGCTACAGGTATGCTATTATCCCTCTCAAAAAACCAAAAATTTAGTGGAACAGAGCTTACATCATTTTTTTCTTGTTTTTTATTTTGATGTTTTAATAAATCAACTGCTTTTCTACCAAATTCTTATTGTTAACTGAACCTGATTGCTACAGATGGTCCTGGGCTGTGAAATCTTTTATTCTGTGTAGGGGGTCGCCTTTCTGATGATAGGTCCTTCCTTCTCTCACTTTCAAAATCAATAGAAAATATAGTCCATCAGTACAAAGATGGCCTGTTCCTTCCTGAGGCTTGTCTGTAGGTCTTATGCTCTCTGAACCAAAGAAATGAGCAGATCTAGAGTCAGGGCTGGAGAAAAGAATGTGCCTGCAACATCCTAGAAGAATCATTTTATAGATGTACAAATAAGTAGAGAAATTCTGAGTTGGCAAGAAGGACTCTTAAAGCAATACTTGGGGAAAGTGGGAAAGAGCAGAGGTGTTTGAAGATCACAATAAAGTAAAATAAAATTTCTAAGAGACAAGAAAAGGGGTGAGTATGGGGTGGGGGATTACAGAGGAATCCAGGATGAAGTACTAGTTTTATCACACTAAGGGTATATAAAATATGAAATTGTGAAGAGGTGAATGGTTAGGAAAAGTGAGATGCGTTATTGGTAAAGCAGTTAGAGAAGCTGAGAGAAAACATATTCTAAGGGAGGCTGAGGCAGGAGAATCGCTTGAGCCCAGGACTTTGAGGTTGCTCTGAGCTGTGATGCCACAACATTCTACTGAGGGTGACATAGTGAGACTCTGTCTCAAAAAACAAACAAACAAACGAAAAGCTGATTCTGGCAACTTTTGGAGAAATTTGATTGAGCAGCAAGAGTGAAATCTGTCCTGAGGGAGCCAGCCCCAGCCTGGCGCTCATTTCACCTCTTTGCCACCCTTCTGCCTTGGCATCCCTTTGGTCATCTCAAACTCTCCTTTTATTACTTGTCTGGAATGTCCCTCCCCGGGTCCTTGGACAGAGGTGCCCACCCTGCATGCTTCAGCTTAAGTTTCATCTCCTCAACGAGCCCGTTCCTGACCCTTCACCCCCCAGTTTCCTTTACTTGTTCTCCACCCATTTCCTTCATAGGAGTATCAGTTCCCTGAAGATAGAGGTCACGTCTATCTTGTATACCATACACCTACACATAGCACATAGCAAGCATCCAATAAATATTCATTAATAAATCAATGCATTGATAGAAGAATGGATGGATAGATGAATAAATAGAATTGGGCTCATATCTTTAGATTCAGCAAGTTTCTGTACAAGGAAATTGTACATAGGGGGTCTGATGATTAAACTTATGAACTTGCCACCCTGCACAGAACTGATGAAAACATGAGAAAATCTCATTGAACTGTGCATTAAAAATATCAACTGACTGTGAGAAGCACAGCAGACCAAACAAACATCGATAGAAGAACAGGAAAACCTTAGCTAAAAATCTTGACATGAGAAAGGTATGTGTGAAACAGAAAATACAGCAGCTTACACAGCACTGTCTATGAGGGAGTTCTTAGCCAGTAACCAAATAACTGCATTGGAACCCCCTACCTACTCACCTGTTCTGGCCCCCAATTACTTTTTTCTTTGCTCAAAAATAAAGGAAATATGTAAAGGGAAACATTTCTATGAAATTCAGGCCATCAAGGAAATATGAGGACAACCCTGATGGCTATTCCAGAAAAAAAGAGTTCTAAACTTGCTTTGAAGGGTAGGCCAGGCACTGGCATTTGTGCATAGCTTCTCAGGGGGAGTATCGCGAAGGTGATCACAGCAACATTCAGCAATGAGGTGTGTAGCGCTTTTTCTAGCCTGAGTCTGAGGATGTAACTCTCAGACCCCGAATAAGCTGAGAGCTCTGACCACAGTTATTAAACCTGTGTGGCTGATACGCACCGTAAATTCTTTCAGGTTTAAAAAGACTCATCTGCCAATTTTACAGGCAGAGGTTTTTGCTAAAATATTTCTTGCTGCTGGCTTCCAGACTGAGCCATCCCATACTGCGGATATACAATGGTGTAAAACGGTATTTCTTTATTTGTATTTGTCTGGTCTGCCCCTCCTTTCTCTTATGAAATCTTGGAAAGTTTGTGTCATATAACAGCTAATACTAATTGGAAGAGGAGCATCTTCCCAACGATTCTGTTTTACTTGCCATTATGTTCGCTCTCACACTTCACAAGGCCACTCTTTCGTACCTTCCCTTATCCGCAAGCCTCACATCACTCTTCTTCCCCTTTTATAGCCTCGTCTTCTATCTAATAGTTTTCCTTCATATTTTATTGAAAGTAGAAGCACTACCAACCTGTAGCTCAACCCGAAACCCAGGAGTCATCTTTGCTTTCTCTTTCTCCTTAATCTCCCACATCCACTCTCATCTCCAAAACACACCTATCTAGTTTAGCCGCCTGTATCTCCCCTAGGCTCACCCTATCTGAAACGCCATTGTTCCTCAATCTGGGTATGGCAACAGCCTCACGCCTCACAGTTGGTCTCCCTGTTTCTATAAAATTGATTCTCCTTACTGTAGCAAGAATTGTGCTTTAAGAATATAAATCATGGGGTGGCGCCTATGGCTCAGTGAGTAGGGCATCAGCTCCATATACCAAGGGTGATGGGTTCAAACCCGGCCCTGGCCAAACTACAACAAAAAATAGCCAGGCATTGCAGTGGGCACCTGTAGTCCCAGCTACTCAGGAGGCTAAGGCAAAAGAATTGCCTAAACCCAGGAGTTGGAGGTTGCTGTGAGCTGTGATGCCATGGCACTCTACCAAGGGCAACAAAGTGAGACTCTGTATCTAAAAAAAAAGAATATAAATCAGATCCTGTCGCTCTTCTGCCTAAACCCCTCTCCATTGGCTTCCCTTCCCACTCAGAGTAAAACTCAGTGACCTTTCCTTGACCTAGTAATTCTACGAGAGTAGGTCCTGACTCCCCTGTCTGACGTCACCTCTCCGGTCACAATACTCCAGATACACTGCCTGCTTTCTGTCCTGGAACGTGCCAAGTTTCTCCCACATTAGGGTCTTGTCACTCGCCATTCCCTCCTACTGAAAAGCTCTCCCTCAAAAAGGTTTTTGCATAATCAGCTCCTTCTTGTCACCCAGTATCCACTTAAATGTTACCTCTTCACTGAAGTCTTCCCTGAGAACCCACTCTTACCCTGTTTTATTTCCTTCTTAGCCCTTATCACTATCTGAACTTGTTTGTTTATTGTCTATGTTCCTCCACTAGAATATAAGCTCCATGTACTAGAAGCTGTCCATCTTGGTCAAGCAGTACAAAGAATTTTAATAAATACTTCTCAAAATGCTAGATTAACTATTTAGACCTAGACACATATTTTTTATAGAATGGAGTGGAATTTGTATATCATGTGAACTGATTTCCATAGAGATGGAAAAAGTCACTCTTTCCTAATTGGAAAGCAGGATTTCTCTTAAGTTCTCACAGTTCAGTTGATAAAAAGATTGTCCTTGATTCAGGGTGTCTGGAAAAAAAAAAAGTAAGAGTGTATAGAAATGGCATTTACTTAAAAAAAAATACACGTGTAACTATGCATTTATTCAATTTAAATAATCTCCCCAAATCTGATGTCGATAACTTTCTACCTTTTTGAGCTGGCAGTGTGGCAGGCCAACTTTAAAGCTATAGTTGATTCCAAGTTGAACTCCTACAAGTGGCATTTTAACCAACTTTTGCACACACTTCCTTTACACAAGTACCTATTTTTTAAATCCCACATTATGTGGGAAACAAATTCATACAATATATAAAGAAAAAGTATTTGCCCAATTCCAAGAGCCAGGGAAAGCAAATAACATAAAAATAGTCTATTAGCTGTAGAAGTGAGTTGTTGCTGGATGCAGTGATTCATACAGTAATCCTAGTACTTTGGGAGGCAGAGAAAGGAGGATGGCTTGAGACCAGCAGCTCAAGACCAGCCTGAGCAAGGGCAAGACCTCGTCTCTACAAAAAGTAGAAAAATTAGCCAGGTGTGGTGGTGCACACCTGGAATCACAGCTACTTGGGATGCTGAGATGGGAGATCACTTGAGCTCAGGACTTTGAGTTTGCAGTGAGATAGATGATGCCACTACACTCTAGCCAGGACAACAGAGTGAGACTCTGTCTCAAAAAAAAAAGAAAAGATAAGTGAAAAAAGTGGAAGAGGAGGAAGAAAAAGAAGTAAGTTGTCAACAACTTCCACCTCCTATTCCTTCACCCCCACTAAAACTGCCATCCCCATCAGAAGGAATACCTGATGTTCTTGATTTTTCCAAAATAATTAAATGTCATCATATTAAAAATCAGAGGTCTGATTATGATAGTTCAGAAATAAAAAATAGAGCAAGCAGCCCCAAGGTATATTTTAACTCTTGGCTGTCAGCTTCTTACATGGCTCGACTTAAGGCTTTAATAACTGTGTTGAGTTACTGTAAAGGATCCCCAAACCCAGATAGGACGTCTTTATTCCACCCATTCTTATTCATTTATAGAACCAAAGACAAATCTGAGGAAGAGTGGGCAAAAAGCTTCATCTCCATCTCATCTTCCTCCCAGTACCACACCAGCAACACCTGATGTTGTTCCCCACAAATGACCATTTTGGAGGAAGGAGAGGGAGCAGGAAAGAGGAGGGTTGTGTTTAGCGTTTAGCGGGTGCACCTGCTGCTTCAAAGATATAAACTTAGCTTTATTTCAACAGTTATATATTGTTAAAGACCTTGGCATGACCAAATTTTATGTGTATTATTAGATCAAGAAGTGGGGAACAGAGGTAAACTGGAGAGATGGAACAAACTTTCTTTTCCTCTTCATTCTGATTATCAAATTGTGCAGGGCCTCTTTCACTGAAACCTGATCACTGGCATTTATGCATGCTGACAGTTAGTGTCATGAAAGCATTCTTGAGGATGGTATTCTCGAATTCTCTCGGGTTTCATAACAAAATACCAAGGATTGCAAGCCTTGAAAGAATTTGTTTCCTCACATTTCTAGAAGCTAGACAGCTAAGACTAAGGTGTTGGCGAGTTTGGGTTTTTTGAGACTTCCCTCCTTGGCTTGCAGATGGCTGCTTTTGTGCTGTGTCCTCATGACCTGTCTTCTGTGCACACAAATCACTGATGCCTCTTTGTGTGTCCAAACTTCTTTTTCTTATAAGGACAGAAGTCAGTCAGGACTAGCGCCCACCCTCGTGGCCTCATTATAACCATCTTTTAAAAAGCCTTACCTCAAAATACAGTTATGTTCAAAGGTACATATGAATTTGGGCAGGTAATGGGAGAGAGGATTCAGCTCCTCATCGATGGTGCTTATACTGCCACATCAGCTGTGCCCCGGGAACAAGCCATAGTCCTGCTTCTCCATCAATGACGGGTCAAGAGCTAGACCTCCTTTTCTTCCCTTCCTTCTCATATGTTCAAAATTGTCACGGTTCTTATTGTTGAAGCATCTGATGAAGTCCTCATGATAATAACTAATTTTCTGGAACTCTCTTGGGCTGTATTGATACGCATTAGGAATCACCTAATAAAGAAAAACTTGACGTGGAGCTAGAGTTTGTGTTGATAGTAGAGAATCCTGGAGAACACCAACACACACTGGGGGGATGGAGAAGAAATAGGTCCAGGGAAAGTATGGTCCTTGTCCTGGTCCACTGGGCTTGCTATAACAAAATACCTGTGCTGGGCCATTCATAAAGAACAGAAATTTATTTCTCACCGTTCTGGAGGCTGGGAAGTCAAAGATCAAGATGCCCACAGATACAGCAGAGGACAGACTTTGCTTCCAAGGTAGCGTATTGGAGCTGGATTCCCCCACCCACCTGAGGAGACAAACGCTGTGTTCGCACGTGGCATAAGGGGAAGAAGAGGTGAATTTGCTCCCTCAAGCCCTTTTCTGAGGCAGTAAGGCATTCATGAGGACTTTACCAGCATGGCATAATCACTTCCTAAAAGCCTGCCTCAAAGAAAAAAAAATTTTTTTAATTATTCTGTTCTGCAATAGTAGTTCAAATAACATTCGTGTTATGGGGCTGAAGGTGATTCTCTAGAATTCTTACATTGACGCCCCGCCACAGTGTGATGGTATTAGGAGCTGTGGCCTTTGGGAGATAACTAGGTTTACTTGGGACTAGTGTCCTTAAAAAAGAAAGAGAGAGAAAAAACAAAAAAAGGAGAGAGAGAATCCCTGAGTGCTGGTGGAGGCAAGGTTCTGTGAGCCCAGAGAGGAGGCAGACTGTCTCCACGGGCCAGGCAGCGAGCCCCCGCACAAGGAGCCAGATGGACCGGCACCCTGCTCATGCCACCAGGAGATAAATCTCTGGGAAGTCGCCCAGTCTGTGGCACTGTGTTAAAGCAGACCACGGTCAGACAACTGGACTCGGGAAGATGCTCCTCAGTGCTCTGAGAACACTAAGGCGCTGTGGTCTAGACGCGTGGGTAGTGCTGTGAGATAAAGTGTTCTCTCCCAGCTCCACAACAACAACAAAACCCAGCATAATAAAAGAACCTGGCAACCCGCATGGTTAAAATTAAAAAGGAAGGAATTTCATTTCAGTTGAGAATATTTTTCCTTATTACAGCTATTAATTCCTCTTGGAACCCTTTCTCTCAATAAACCGGTTTGAGAGGTTCTGGTGTCCAGTATTCTTTTGGGAAGTTTGCCAGCAAGGAGAGTAACATCACTGGGTCTGTCACCTGATTAAGAGGAAACAAAAAAAAATCAAAAGAAAAACTTTTTATAAGTATTACTTTTTTAAATAAACCTATGGTAAAATTCACCCTTTTATTTACAATTCTGTAGATGTTGACAAATATATGGATTCATGTAATCACCTCCACAATGAAGATAACAGAGCAGGCCGGGCACCGGAGTTCATGCCTGTAATCTTATCCTAGTGCCTGGGAGGCGGGGACAGGAGGATCATGTGAGCTCAGGAGTTTGCGACCAGCCTTGCACAAGAGCAAGACCACATCTCTACTAAAAATAGAAAAAAACAGCTGGAGACTGAGGAAGGAGGATGGCTTCAACCCAGGAGGATGGGCTGGGTGACAGAGTGAGACTCTTGTCTCAAAAAAAATAAATAAATAAATACAGAGTAGAAGCAGTTATGTCACCTGAAAAGCTCACTCATACTCATGACACACTTGGGAGTAACATTCTACTTCTATCCCTAGCCTTTGGCAGCCATTGATCTGCGTTATTACAGTTTTGTTTTTTCCAAGAATGACTTATACATGGAGTTTGTAATCCCTCACTGAGGGTAATTCCTCTGAGATTCACTCGAGTTGTTGCCTACATTGAGAGGTCATTCCTTACTACTGTTGAGTCGTAATCCATGCTGAGGACAACCACAGTTGGTTATACGTTCACTTGAGGAAGGACATTTGGGTTGTTTCCAGCTGTTAATAATTATAAATAAAGTTTCTGTAAACTTTATGTGTACAAGTTGTTGTGTTTTCATGTTTTCTACATACAAGTGGGTTTTCCAGGTCATATGCAACATCGAACTTTATAAGAACCTGGCAGTCTGTTTTCCAGAGTGGCTCTACTACATTTCATTCCTGCCAGATATTTAAGAGTTCCTGTCACTCTGCCTTCTCATCAGTACTTGGTGGGTTTAGGCATTTTCATTTTAGATATTCTGATAGTTGTATGACAGCATCTCACTGTGGTTTTAACGTGTGTTTTCCTAATGGCTAATGGCATTGCATTTCTTTTCATGTGTTTATTTGCTTTCCATATAACCTCTTCAGTGAAGTGGCAAGTATTTCAAAAATCTAATTGGATTTTTCTTTCTCATGAGTTTTAAGGAATCCTATATTCCAGATATAAGTTCTTTGAAAGATATATATCTGGATTGCAAATATTTTATTTTGATCTTTAACTTTTTTCTTCTTTCTATTTTTTATTTCTTTTTTCATTGCTGGGGATTCATTGAGAGTACAAGAACTTTAACTTTTTCTTTAATTCTCTCGACAATGTCTTCCACAGAGCAAAAGTTTTTAAATTTGATAATATCTCTTTTATTTATTGTTTTCCCTCTAACTAACTATACTATGTCTTGTCCAGAACTCTTTGCCTTTACCCTAGGGTATAGATTTTTTTCTCCATATATATTTATGAATGGCTTTATGGTTTTAAGATTTACATTTAGATTTATGATTCTCTTTGTTCTTTTCTTTTCGGAACAGAATCTCCCTCTGTTGCCCAGGCTAGAGTGCCATGGCGTCAGCCTAGTTTCCAGCAACCTCAAACTCCTGGGCTTAAGCAATCTTCCTCCCTCAGCCTCACAAGTAGCTGGGACTACTCCCACCACAGACCTGGCTAATTTTTCTATTTTTAGAAGACACATGGTCTCCCTTTGCTCCCGCGGGTCTTGTACTCCTGAGCTCAAGCAATCCTCCCACCTCTGCCTCCCAGAGTGCTAGTATTGCAGGCATGAGTCACCATGCCCTTATGATCCATTTTAAATTAATTATTGCATAATTTGTGAGGTCTACATCGAGGTTCTTTTTTATGCAGGTGTAAGTGAAAAGAATACCCTTTCTCCATTGATTTGCCCTTTAATCTTTGTGAAAAATAAATCAATTCCATTTGTGTCGATGTATTTCTGGACTGTCTAGTTATACCCTAGATTTATGGGTCTCTTTGGCAATACCATGTGGCCTTTATTGCTGTACTTTTAAAGTCTCTCTCCCTGTCTTTTTTTCGAGACAGTTTCCCCCTGTTCTGCAGAGGACACCAAGAGTCAGACGACCTCTGAGCAAGATGATTTGCAGGTGGGGGTGGACCCTCTGGCAATTCGTTGGCACGTGCTGGCTGGGGAGAAAGAGCCCAAGCCCATGACGATCCTTAGGCACGTAGTCATTGTCTAATACTCCCCTCACCTGTCTTGTACTGTCTCAATAAAAGGCTAGTGTGGAGGTTGCTCAGGGCTACCCTGCAATCAAGGTTAGCCCGCCTTCGCAAGCTTGTACTTCTAATCCGCCTCACACCTGGTTCCTTCCTGTGGAGATTGAGACCAGGGCCATAGGGGCTGTGACCTTGTTCCCCAGACTAGAGTGCAGTGGTGTCATCATAGCTCACTGCAACCTCAAACTCCTGGGCTCCAGTGATTCCCCCACCTCTCTTTCACAGGTAGGTGGGACTATGTGGTGCACCACCACGCCCAGCTAATTTTTCTATTTTTAGTAGAGATGGGGGGGTCTTGTTCTTGCTCAGGCTGGTCTCAAACTCCTTAGCTCAAGTACTACCCTTGCCTCAGCCTCCCAGAATGCTAAGATTATAGCTGTGGTGCCTGGCCTCAAAGTCATAAAATCAAGTATTATAATTCCTCATAACTTTATTCTGCCTTTTCAAAATTGTTTTGTCTATTCTACTTCTTTGGCCTTTGCATATGAATGTTTCTATCTCAAAAAATTCTGATTTTTATTGGAATTTCATTAACTCTGTAGATCAATTTGGGGGGGATGGACATCCGTAGTATTAAATGCTTTAATTCATGAACATGGCATCCCTCCCCACTTAGTTAGGTCCGCTTTGATTTTTCCTTATTACCATGTGCAGTTTTTGAATGCAGATCCTGTACCTCTATTTGTTATCTTCATTTTCAAATATTTCAAGTTTTGGAGTTATTAAAAGAGATTTTTAATGTCAATTTAAAAGTGTCCATTATTAATCTACAGAAAAATGTTTGATTTGTGTGGATTGACCTTATATCCTGAATTCAATTATCAAGCTTATTTTACAGAACTCAACAAGAGGTAAAGATTCTATTATGTTTATACATAATATTTGCCACTTATTTTGCTGTCCCTTTATTCCTGATAGTACATGTTTTCTTCTGCTATCATTTTTCTTCTGTCTCAAAAACTTACTTTGCCAAATGCGAGCAATGTAACCTGGTTCTTTGTACCCTCAATGACTCCCCAATAATAAATTAAAAAAAAAAACAACTACCTTACTTTCCCAATTATTTTAGGGTTTGTCTCCTAGAAGCAACGTCTTTTAGTGTTCCTTTATCTGAAAATGCCTGTATTTTACCTTCATTCCAGGGGAATATTTTTTCTAGATGCAGGCGTCTGTGTTGCTAACTCTCTTTCTTTTAGTACTTGAAGAATACTGTGCCACTCGTTCTCCCCCTTCCATAATTTTTGATTTAGTCATTGAGGTTCCTGTTCCTCTAAAGATAGTATATTATTTTTCTCTATGAGCTTTAGATATATTTACTTTTTACTTAGTTTTAAGCAACTTAAGTATATGTTGGGATATCAATTTCTTCAAGTTCATCTTGTTTGCATTCACTAAGTAACTGTCTTGAATCTGTGGACTTAAGTCTTTTGCAAAGTTTAGAAATTTTTTAGTCAATATTTCTTCAAATTTTTTTTTCTGTATCTTATGTGTGTTTTCTCTCTATGTATACATACATACATATGTGTAGAAGAGAATTTCTATTAGGTTCTTTGTATCTTCTGTTCTTTGCTGAGATTTTTCTATTTTATATATATATATATTTTTTTTTTTTTTTTGAGATAGAATCTCACTTTCATCCTTGGTAGAGTGCCTTGGTGTCATAGCTCACAGCAACCTCAAACTCCCAGGCTCAAGTGATCTTTCCGCCTCAACCTCCTGAGAGCTGGGACTACCAGCACCTATCACAATGCCTACCCATATTTATTTTTTTTCTTTTTGAGACAGAGTCTTACTATGTCACCCTCAGTAGAACGCTATGGTGTCACAGCTCACAGTAACCTGAAGCTCATGGGCTCAAGCGATTCTCTTGCCTCATCCTCCTAGTAGCTGGGACTATAGGCGCCTGCCACAACACCCCACTATTTTTGTTGTTGTTGTTGTTTAGCTGTTTTATTTTTGTTTATCATGCCCAGGCTGGGTTTGAACCACCAGCCCTGGTGCATGTGGCTAGCATGCACTGAACCACCCATCTTTAAAGAT
>CAUYQV010159945.1:0-35226 GCA_963574575.1 Galagoides demidoff | reverse complement strand
TCCCCCTGGGTAGAGTGCCATGGCATCACAGCTCATAGCAACCTCCAACTCCTGGGCTCAAGCAAGTCTCCTGCCTCAGCCTCCCAAGTAGCTGGGACCACAGGCGCCCGCCACAATGCCCGGCCATTTTTTGGTTGTAGCCAGCATTGTTGTTTGGCGGGCCCAGGCTGGGGATTCGAACCCGCCATCTTGGGTGTATGTAGCTGGCACCTTAGCCGCTTGAGCCATAGGCGCTGAGCCCATTTTTCTTTTTATAAAATAGAATATGTATAAGGTAAGCCAAATAGGAGTTCCAGAACTATAACATAGAAGGAATCTTGGATCTAGAAGATGTTTCTTGAAACTCTGTATACATGGTAGGCAAGTTATTTTTAGATAAAGTTATATTTGGAGTAGGTGGTATGATCGAGTGGTTATTATACTAGGGAACAGTACTGTGGAGAAGATGACTTCTTAAGTCAATCTGGTAGGTCATTAACTGAGATTCTCTTCACTATAGACCTTCAAAGAGGTCTCATTACTAGAAGACAAAGAAATAATCTTGACTCAAAGAAAAGAGCTTAAGATAGAACCTAAAGAAAGAGCTGGAATAAAGTGCAAGTACATACACTTAAGATTCACTCATATCTATACTGAGCAACCAATATGGATTTTAATTGAACAAGTTGCCAAATATTGGGCAGCTTTTCTTTTTCGTGCCATTTTTAAGATTTGCGACAAATAGTACTTAACAGTACATCAATTTTGAGGTAACTCTTTGATAAATTAAGGGGACTCTCCACATTTCCATTTGGTAATATGTCATCTCTGTAGGGGGAGGCTTTCTTTCAGGGTTATTCAGTGGTTTTTCCTTCATGTCATTCATGAAAACATGGAATTATATATTTTTGTACTCATTTAACTTTCTCAGTGAAAATGTATGTAAGGACAACACTCCTTAAGTAAGACATTGATCATCATTCAAGATTAAATTTAGTGAATTTGATCATTTAATGTAAATTAATCACATTGAATCATACTTCAATGACAGTGTGCCCATCTTTTAAAATGGATAATAGAGACAATATTCTGTTACAACCACCATTTAAACCATTAAAATCTCTTTGGTATCTTTGGCCTATATGAGTTTTGAAAATGTTTTCCATACCCAGACCATGTTTAATTACATTCAATCCACGTAGCAAATTTTATGTACAGTGTATGATCTGTATATAACAAATATCATAACTATCAATTTTAACATCAACAAACAGTATCAGATTCCTTCATAATTTCACTTTATTTTAAAACTCCTTTGTGGCATTACTATTCCAATTTAATAGATGAGTAAAGTACAGTTTAGAGAGATTAAGTGACTTACCAAAGTTACATAACTAACAAATAACCAGGTCTTCTAACTAAGACTAGATATCTTTCCAACTATACAACTCCCATAGAGTTATTTGGGAGAGCTCTTTAAACATTACCAACTTAAGAAATTAAAAACTTGACATTTTACTGTAGGTGCAATAGAAATATTTAGAAATATGCCACTCTGACCCTCACTTTAAAATGAATCAAATAGATGGCATACTTTCATTTAAATACAACTGATTTGAGTAAATCAGACTAAATTTAATCTTGAATGATAGTCATTTTTTACAAGTGTTTCAGACATTTCAAGATACAAAGAAGACATCTATCCATTTAAAAACATCATTTTTTTTAACTTTTGGTGTTTTTACAAACATGTTACTACATTCTTTATTTTCCTCTTCCTCTCACACACTTCTTTAACCAGACACCCATCTACAAAATTACTCTAACCACCACTGCATGCTGTTTAGCCTAGCCTTTAACTTACACGCACTGTAGAGGACAGTGGTCTTAGTGCCTACAAGCAGGCTGCAAAAAATACACAACTTCAAATGGAAAGTAAAGAAATGCATGAAATGGACAGGAAAACATTAAAACCATTTTCCCCTTGCAGAACACACAGAGCCAATGCAGTTTGCAGAGTTATCTTGTTCTCTTATCATTAACATCGGCAAAGAGGAAGTCCAGAGAATGAGTGTAACTGCTAATGGTAAAAGCAGCCCTTTACAAGAAACTTCCTTTCTATACAGCAATTGCCATTTTAAAAGTGAAAGACAGTCTGGGGTACCTCTCAGCCTTGAATTGAAAAGTTTTGGAGGAAAAACAAATTCAAGACCCAAAACTCCTGAACACCTTAAGCTCACAGTTTTATACGTTTTCTTGGATTTCTGATTTTCTACCTTTGCTGCTGCTGCTCAGCTAGATCATTCCAGCCTTACCTGTTGTACTAATTCTAGACCTGGGCTCTCTGCCTTCTCCTTCATTCCATCCATCCCAGACTCCTCTCCTTCTCCAAGGCAAAAAACTAAACTAAAAACACTTCCAAACCTACTCTCCTGTGGCGGATCCGCCTCCCACTACACTCTCACAATCTCAAATTGGAGGTTCTGTCAGATTCACTCCCCCCTTCTCAGACATGGAGTGTCACTTCTGCCACTGGCCGGATCAGCCTCTTCCTGTTTCAGATCCTCTCCGGTTCCCATCTGCTCCTCTGCTCCGCATCTTCCCTTCTCACGCCACCGTCCAAATGTCCTCAGTTCTCAGGCCCACACCTCTGCCCGTTTCAGACTCACGGACCCTCTTCTCTCAAATCTACGGTTCTTTTTTCCTCAGACGACTTTGCTTCCCAAACTCAAGCCTCCCTCAGATCACCTCCCTGGTCAGACACACCCCCCTTTTGGGCGCCCTCCGTGGTCAGACCTACTCTCCCTTCATGGCACCTCCCTGGTCAGACACACGCCCCATTCGGGCGCCCTCCACTCCAGGGTCAAATCCACGCCCGCCCCTCAGGTGACCTCCCTGGTCACACACATGCCCACCTTGGATCACCTCCCGACTCAGACCCACGCCCCCTTTGGGCGCCCTCCACGGTCAGACCCACGCTCCCTTCCTGTCACCTCCCTGGTCAGACACAGCCACCCTTAGATCACCTCTTCGGTCAGACCCACACCGTCCTCGGCCGCCCTCTTAGGTCCACGCCCCTCACCTGGATCCGCCGGGCTGCGCCGATCTGCGTCTGCTGCACGAAGGGGTTCGGCACCGGCGGCGGGAAAAAGGACGCCTGGCGCGGCACCATGGACGGCCGCACCCCCGCGTCGCCAACACCTGCGCCCGGAACAGTGGCAGCCACCGCCGCCGCCTCAGCGCACCGGTTCATGGCTGAGCCAGCCGTGGGACCCGACAGAAGGTTCCAAAGAGGAGCGCGCTATCGAGCGCCACAGTCGAAACCCAGCCGGCGTCTCACGGAATCCCAGCCAAAGGCGCCTCTGGGGAACCTCTGCGCAGGCGCGGGTCCCCGGGACGCGGCTGTTGTTTTGCCCCGCCCTGGTCCCACCCTCTTAGGTATCTGGCTCCTCCCTTTTGGCGATAGTACCCGCACCCTCGGAGGTAAAGGCTTTGCAATGACCCCATTCTTTATCCTTAACGCTGGACTGAGAAGCGCTTTAGGCGGCGTTCTAGGCCTTAGGGTCAGGCAGACCTGGATTTTCGATCCATTTTATTGGTCTGTGATATTGAGCCAAATCGCTATCTCCATGAACCTTAGATGCTTTCTTCTGTAAAATGGAGATAAACATAACTCAGGTGATCAGAACCTGGATCCACAAGTGCTAGAAGAAACCACTCCCCCTGGGCTGTTATTTATGCATTAAATGCATAAATATTTCCAGAGTGGGGTTGTTTACCCGTGTTTGATTCCTGGTGTATGTTTGTTTTTGCATAAACCAATTTGAGTTGACTATTTGTTGGTTTCAACAAAAAAAGTCCTGATACAGAAATTGGTAGCAGGAGTGGAATCTATCACACTCAAAACATGGACTGATGGAGGGTGATCGTTCTCCAGAGGAAAATTGAACTGCTTTTACTAGAGAAGGCGAGAGCAAGTTGCCCTCCACACTAGATGAGGAACCTGACCCAGAAAAGGGAAACGACTTGAGAGCTGTGGCTCCATTTCACTCTGAGGAAGTTCAAGACCCTGTATGGACCTATATGGGGGGAAGGAGGAGTAAGAAGAGAACCTGAGAACAGTTGGTCCTGCCCTGAGGGGCTGGAATGAAAAGGTGGAAATCATAAACAACTCATCCTTGCTGCTCAACCCTGCTTATAACAAGCAGGGGGGATAGGGTGAGAACTTGAAGATGAGCCCTGCAATAGCTGCTCCTCCAAACATATGCACTGAATCTCCCAATCTTCCGTTGCTACCAGATAAATGTGTGGCCTTGAGTTAGCCACTTAGCCTCTGTGAACTTGTTTCCTTGTCTAGGAATGGGAGATTAATTTTTACCCCACAGGGTTAGGGTAAGGGTTAAACAAAATAACGTACACATAATAGTTGCCGAAAATCACTCAAGAAATGGCATATTTTAGGCACAATTATGTTATGGAACAGCTACATTTTCTAATATAACAGAGTACCTCAACAACAGTGTATTCTAGCCATGATATAAGATTTCCCATCCTAGGGGGTCTTTAAGCTGGGGCTGGCACACCCTTGAGGCTGTTTAGCCATATACTTGCACAGAAAGTTATGTTTCCAGGACTCTCAGGAACCTGAGCCAGGGGACAGACCCTGGAAGGAGATAAAAGGACTTCAGGTCCACTGAGGTCACCTCTAGAAAGGAGTTCTGTCTACTTCTTAACCCCACCATCATAGGCTTGAAGCAATACACTATCAGACTATCAGTCAGAAGGGGCCCTTGAGAAAACCCAGGCCTTAAATTTCTCTTTGGCAGTGGCTCCATTAACTGCTATATCAGAGGAGATTAGGAGTCCGATAGGAAGGAGAAATAAGGAGCTTATCCATTAACACTAGCTGTGTTTAGAAGCAAGCTTACTTCTCTCCTAGGACTGTTTACTTGGGGGTGCTGGAGGGTAAAGTTGCTGATGGAGCTCTGGGCTCAGGGCTAAACCTCCTTCTCTTGGTCATCCTTTGGTCTTAATGCACATTCTATTACCTAATAACTACGGGACCCAGGGCCGATCACTTCTCCGCTCCTCAGTTTATTCATCCGTAAGACTCAAATAGTAACAGCCTTTCTCTCTGGGTAGTTGTAAAGGTTAAATCGATGTGAGTAAAGAGCCTGGCACAAACATTTTAATGGAGGGGGATATTATTGTTGTTTCTCGTTATTATTAGGGGTAGCATTAGAATTGCTGATTGCTAATGAAGGAACAAACCCAGAGAGAAGGTGAATGGTGAACAGACCCCACAGCTAAGAGTTGCTGCTACTTCAGGGCTCTTTCTACAGGACAGAGGGACAGTGAGACAGGAGCTCACCCACCCTGAGGTTCTCTTGCTGTTTGCTTTGGAACCTCTGAGCTTTCCAACAGACTTCACCTGTGCTCTGCAGGAAACAGAGCTTCAACCTTCTCTTCTGGAGGGAGCCGCAGCACCTGTCTGTGCTCCGCTAAAACAGATGGCAAACACTGCCACTCAATTGGTGTCTTTATTCATACTGTTGACATTTCCCATGGGGAACTGTTGAAGGGAGAGGCAGGGAGGGCCGAGCCAGGAGCCATGGCTTGGCTGTCCTCCATCCAGTGGAGGAAGCAGCTGGGAAGGGACATACTAAAGTGAGTGAACAAGGGAACCGTCGCCGTGTGGACTGAGATGGGTTGTGCAGTGACTTCAGACAACCTGAGTCCTTCCGTCAGGAAATGCAATTTCAAAGTGGAAAACGAAAAAGACCAAAAGAAAAGGACAAAGTGCATACCAAGCAAATTGCTAATGTAGGGAAGATTCTAAGGCAGCCAGCAGTGAAAAGTATCCAGGGTGGCCACCTGGCCATGCCCCTTCCCACTGCCCTATGCCAAGCTGTTGGGCCACCAGTGCCCTCTTGAGAGTCTCTGTTGGCTCCAAGGGTGCTGTGAGCCACAGAAGGTTGTAGAGAAGAGCCTAAGATGTGGCAGCACCAGGGCAGCCCAAAGCAGGGCTGCATTGAAAATATCAAAATATCTCTTTAGGAGTGACTCTGAGGGGTGGTGGGTTTGGAGGGGGAAGGGCACCTGGGAAAGGTATAAATCAGCACCTAACTTGGGCACAGGGCCGAGACACTCCCTGGAATCTTAAATTCCCAGATGGGAGTGAGAATGCTGGTTAGCTACAGAGCTGCGGGCTGGGCTGCCAGACCCTTCCCTCCCCACTGGCCCCTCTCTGGTTCTCAGGGTCCGGGGTGCAGAAGGCACTGTAGAGGAAGGGCCTGGGAGAGCGGGGGCCTGCTCAGCAGCCCAGCCAGTCCGATTTGATGCTTCCAAACTTCACGCTCTTCAGACTTTGGTTCTCCAGCTTCAGGTAATATGCACCCTTGAAGAAGTAGCTGTGACCTAGGACAGAGAAAGAAGTCTGACTTTTGGCACACAGAAGGTTCTAGGAGCTTTGAATGTCTGCCTGGTATAGGGGAGAAGCTTTTATTTATTTATGTATTTATTTATTTATCGAGACAGAATTTCACTTTGTCATCCTTGGTAGAATGCCCAAGCGTCATACCTCACAGCAACCTCATATTCTTGGGCTCAAGCAATTCTCTTGCCTCAGTCTCCCAAGTAGTTGGGACTACAGGTGCCTGCCACAATGCCTGGCTGTTTTTAGAGATGGGATCTCCCTCTTGCTCAGGCTGATCTCCAACCTGTGAGCTCAAGCAATCCGCCCACCTCCGCCTTGCAGATGCTGAGATTATAGGCATGAGCCGCCCCACCGGGCCTGGGGAGAAGCTTTTAAATCAGAAGAGATGCCTCTGAGATTGAAGGAAGGGAAATAACTGCAGAAATAAACTCTCTTAGATTCTGCTAGCTCATCTCTAAGATGAGGGTAAAGATACCAACTTCGTAGGTTTGTGGTAAGGATTCCATCAGATAATATATGCTATTATTAATAATGACAACCCCACTTAGCATAAGCACCAAGCTAAGCACTTTCCAAAATGTACGAGAAGTGGCAAACAGAAGGCTTCCAGCCCTATCAAACCCACAGATGGGTTTTATTTGACTCACACAAGTTGTTTTGTTTTGCCTTTAAATCAGAGTAAGTTGCTAAGATGTTAACATCTGGAAAAGTCACATGGAAATACATATTTCTGGCTCCTTTTACAAATAACTAGACTATCCAGGCACAGTGGCTCACACTTGTACTCCCAGCACTCTGGGAGACCAAGGCCTGTGGATTGCTTCAGCTCAGGAGTTTGAGACCAGCCTGAGGAAGAGCAAGACCCTGCCTCCTAAAATAACTGGGTATTGTGGAGGGCGCCTGTAGTCCCAGCTACTCGGGAGGCTGAGGCAAGAGGATTGCTTGTTGCGTTGCTGTTTACTTTGGAACCTCTGAGCTTTCCAATACATATCACCTGTGCTCGGCAGGAAACAGAGGTTTAGACTTTTAAAATTTCATCTTCTAGAAATTTTCTCATTTGATCTTCACAATAATCCTAAGACACAGTTATTACTGAAAAGCCCAGTTTGAGGTTGCTGTGAGCTATGATGCCATGCACTCTACCCAGGGTAACAAAGTGAAACTCTGTCTCAAAAAAAATAAATTAATTAAAAATTATTAAGAAATTAATTAGACTATCTAACAACACTGGCCCTTTTTCCTGCAAGCCAATAATCATCAGAAACTGAGAAGCACCTGTCCCTGTAAATGAGCCATGTGCTCGCTAGTTCACCACAGACCCCTCCTTTCCCTATTGTCTGCCACTCCCTGCTTCATTCATTTATGCTGCCTGCCTGGCCCCTGGAGATTTTGGAATTTGTGACTCCAGACATACAAGACCTCATTTACTTTTGAAAATATCCTAGCACATAATAGGTGCTTAATAGATGTTTACTCTTGAAGATAATCCTTAATCTAGCACCTGATTGTACAGCACATTTTCTGGCCATATAAGACGTTTAGCCACTAGAGGTCACAAAGTTCTGTGCTCAGTATATAGTAGGCAATCAAAAAAAAAAAAACTCTGTGGAATTTAATTAAAATCTCTTCTAAAAAGCCAAATTGGACTTATTTCTAGAGCCCTAGAGAGTTCATAGAAGCCGCCTCAAGAATATGGTTTCCCAACTCCAAATTCTATCCCTCGCTGATACTGGTTCTGTTTTATTCAGCAAGGGATCAGGGCAAAGCAGGTTGAGTGGGGGATCTCGGCCACATGGGCAACAGAGCATGACAAAGTTTGCTTTGTCTCAAGTGGAGCCATCCTTCTGCTAACGGGAGAGGCGATCCCAAACAAGGCCTCCTGCATAACCCCAAAGGGCTTGGATCAAACCCCAGAATGAATCCAGGGCAAGGAGCCCATGTTCCTTCCCCCGCCCCCTCCAGGCCTCCCCCCTGACCTGCCCTGGCTCCAGTCCCAGCAGCTGTGAGGAGCCCTTCTAGACCTTCCTCCCGGAGGCAGGCCGGGGCAGCAGAGGTCAGGGGTCTGGATGCCTTCCCAGCACCGGGCTGAAGGGGCTTGTTTGTTTTCCCGGCACCACATGCCTGCCTGGCACAATGAGGAAGTGTGTGCTCGTGGGGAGCCGAGCCCTAGCTTGGGGCGGGAGTCCTAGAAAGCGGAGAGAGACTAGAAGGCTCACCACCGCCCTGCAGGTCCACGACAGCGTCCAGGTTGTCTGGGATGGCGTTCCAGGCATCTGCGATGAGCTTGGGGAAGCCGGGATCCATTTTCTTCTTTACCTCATTGTATCTGTAAAGAAGTGGACATGGTGAACCAGCAGGGCAGGAGGGCCCAGCTGACAGCTGCTGGGTGGGCCTGAGAAACCAGCCCTGCAGGGAGGCAGCTGGAGGCAGTGGGAGGCCAGGGAGTCAGAACCCGGGTCTGAGGCTCAACCCACCTACTCTCTAATGAAATGAATGACATGACTCCCGACAATCCCATAACAATCTTGTGATTACTGCTGACGTTTACAAAGTGCTGACTACATGTCAAGCAGCGTGTTAACCACTTTCCACACACTTTCTCATTTAATCCTTGCAATAATCCTAAGACACAGTTATTGCTCAAAAGCCCAATAGACCAGAGGCTTAAAATGGGCTCCCAGCTTCCTCATGGAATCCAACCCCGGCCTGTCTAGTACTGAGGCTGCAAATCTCTCTCTGAGCCTCAGTCTGCCAGCTGTAAAACTGGGTTCTATTTAGTGTATTCAACTGAATATATATTAAATAAAATAGCCCATGCAAAAGATCTATTCCCATGTCCAGTAAATACTTAGCAGGTATTTAACGTTAGTTCCTTCACAAAAAGACCCCACTCTCATCTGGGGAGCACCCAAGGAAGAGGCCTGGAATAGGTATCTGCCCCATCCTTCTTCCACTGTGTGGCTCTGACAAATTCCTGCTTTGTCTTGTGTCAGGTGGAGATACCATTCCTGTCATGATGCAAGGTGGTGCCTGTGAGCCCAAGGCCTGTGAGTCACAGGGCGGATGACCTGCCCCCTGAGTTCTGGCCACGGCTCTCAGGGTGTGGCATTATTCTGGGCCCTGCCTTCAATTAAGGTAAACACACTGGGCATTTGTTGCCATGTTCTTCTCCCTGTCTTTTCTTAATTTTTTAGAGAACTTTTAAAATGCTACAATGTTTTGATTACTTTGCATCTCCACTTCATTATTCTATAAATATTTAACGGGCACCCACTGTGTGCCTGTGGATATCTCAGTAAACAAGATCAAGTCTTACCCTGTGGGACTAATTTTCTAGATAGATCTGTGTTTGAATGCTGTCCAGGCAGAAGCCAAGCTTTTTTCTGCTGCACCTCCCTTTGCAGTGCCTTTTAGTGGACCCTCTTCTTCCCCACAGCCAGCCTGACCACCTCCACCTCTGTAGAGGCCCCCCCACCCCAGCCCATCACCCCCCAACCTGCCAGCAAAGCCTTCCTTCATCTCAGCCGCAGCATAAGACTACTTCTTACAAAACCTACCATGTCCCCTCATGACTGGGGTCATCCACAGCAAGCTCCACAGCTCAAAACCTCAACACTCCTATCCTTGTCACCTCCCCTGGCCCCTCAAGCGACATTCCCTAAGGTTATGAGCGCTCAGAGAGGTGTCCCAAGCTTGACCTTGGCCTCATTTATTTCTCTTTCTATCTGCTAAAGGTGGGGAGGACAGGAACCAACTCAGTTGTACAGATGAGGGGACCGAGCCTTAGAGAGTGAGCTCTTTTGCTTTGGCGAATACAAGCACTGGGGCCTCAGAAGATGCTCATCCTGAAAGGGACCACATCTCTTTGCTTTCCTCTGTCCCTGTCATCTCTTGGAGCTGTGTTTCCTCCTCCTGGCTCACTCTTTTGAAAGTTCTCCATCATAATCTGGGGCTGTGGAGCTGCAGTGAGCAGCCGGTGTTAAACACATACACATTGGCGTCCGTATCTGTATCCTTAAGCCCCTTCAGCCTCAGTTTCCATACCTGAAGGAAGGGGCTAACAGTAGTATGTACCATAAGCAAGACATAGGCGAGGAGCACAGCCTCGGGCCTGGATGTGCCACAGTCCCCTGTCCCAAAAGCCACCATGATTTGAGTCAGATGTGTTTACATTTCCTTTCCTCGCTCTACTATAAGCTCCATGAGGGCGTAGAGGGATTATTTCTTCACTACTGTTTCCCCAGGACCTAGCTAAATGCCAGGCACATAGGAGATGGTGAATGGATATTTGTGGGATTAGTGGAAGCTTCTAAAAGCAGGGACCAAGCACTCCCTGGCACGCGGGAGGCAGCACTCATCCTCTGCCCCAAAGCGTCTTTCTCTCCTTCTCCAGCTAGGAGGCCTCCGAGGCCTCTACAGACTCCACCCCTGGGCCAGGGTCACAAGTTCATGAACATCTTTCCTGGAAGACCGACCTGTCTCCTTTGGAAGCCCAGTGCAGAGCCTCTGATTGGTCCTCCAGCTCTGGCCCTTTGAGGGAAGTCTCAGGAAGGTTCCTGGGCAGAGCGGGCTGTCCATTCTGGCCCTGGCTTTGGGAGGTGAACTTGTTGTGGAAAAGCACTAGGAGGCAGGTAAGTCTGCCTGAAAACCCAGCAAGGCGCTGCCACAGCCGGCATGTCAGCGTGTGCGCTCGACGTTCATATACAGACACGTCTGTTCTTGTGTGTTTACATACGCAGAGCGCATGGGAAGTGACTGTAAAGTCCTTCCAACAGCATGATCCACAGACACTAGGGCTTTACGCTTCTAAGGCTCACGTGTCTGTGATCTGTGCTGTGCACTATCCACGATGCTAATAAGATTCAGATTCAGACGCGCCTGCACTGCTGAGCCGCCATTCGCCATCTGCCGGGGAGGGTTCGGAGCAGTGGGTAGAAAGCCTGCTCCGTGGTTTCCTGCCTGACTGTTTTTCTTCTTGAGGCTGAGATATCAATCAGCTTAGGTTGCTAAGTGTCTTAGCAATACGTCTGGAATTCCACCCTGACATGGGCAGGCTTGGGATAAAAACAGTTTCTGAACACAGGGCAGCTGGGGGCAGGGTGGTGGGGGCAGGGCAGTGGGGAGAAGAGAGGCCTTAGGGAAGAAACACGACCAACCGCTTAGGAATGGCAGACAAAGGGCCCCGGCGGTGCCTTCTGAGTAACTCCTGGGTAGAGAGCCCCAGTGCAGTGGCACCCACAGAAGGAGTGTGGGGACACTTGGAAGAAGGGGATGAAAGGCACCCTAAACCTCTGTGGCCACCCCATTGACCAAATGACACAGGGGATAGAGTGGAGGGGGACTGGGTCAGAAGACTGCAGAAGGAACTATAATCCTGGTTCTGAGCCAACTTGTTTACACATAAATAATTTGGACAAGTTATTTAATGTCTTTGAACTTCAGTTTCCTTACCTGGAAAGTGTGAACAATTATAATCAAATTCTGGAGGTTTAAGCGGCTTCTCCCTGAGCATTCCCAGATATTGGACTCCTCGGGCCCTTAGCCCTGACCATGGCCTCTCAGAACTGGACCCTTCCCTGCAGATGACCCGGGGTACAGAAGTAGCTGCTTCCCTGCTTCTCCCCTGCCCATCGGCACCCACAGCCTCTGGGCCTATGTGGATGTTCCCGCAGGTGTCTGCTGCTTCCCAGGACCTGATTCGGAGGACGGCTCCTGTGGACGGCTGGAGTACCCTGTCCTTCAGATTTTGCTCTCTCCTTTCTCTGCTTCTGCCACCCCCATGTCTTGGCACCCTACTAACTGGGGTATAGTATAGTATAGTACGGTGAAGACTAGCATGTTCTCTGGCAGCCAGAATGGTTCAAATTGCAACCTGTCACTACCTGGCTATGTGACCTTAAGTCAGTGACTTAACTTTTCTGAACCCAAGTTTCTTCATGTGTAAAATGAGAATAATAATAATAGTAATACCCACCTCCCAGAGCCCTTGGGATAGTGTCCGGCACAAGATAGCACTAGTAGCAGCTATTCTCTATTCTTATTACCACCAAATGTGAGGGGCCAGACCAGACTATAGCCCAAAAAGACTTCCAAAAAGGAAAAGGGGACACTGACCCCAATTTTACCAGCAGTGGTGATTTCTCAGAGGGGCTGCAGCCCTGATAGGTTAGAAACCTTAGTGGACGTCCATGGCCCAGCAACCTGTGAACTTGACCCAGGAAGCACAATGCCCCTGCATGTCTTCCCTACTCCGGCGGCTGGCTGTGCTGCTATCTCGCTCTTGCCCGCTGTTACCTCCAGAATTTGTCCCCAGCAAAGATGTATGTCTTCTTGTTCTTGCTCCAGTTAAAAGCAGCATCCACTCGCTGGACATCAGGGGGCAATCCCAGGCTGGTCAGAGGTTTGGGGTACCCTCGCTCTAAGGTGCTGGCAGAGTAGACCCAGTATTCATTCCCTGGGGTGGAAGCAAAGGGCGCGTTGGTGGCTGATGTTACAATCCCCCAGGCCAGCCTGTTCCTTCTGTCACCTGGCTGCCAGTGGACCCCCTTGGGACTGTTTTCAGTAGGGCCCAGCTTTCTGCTCACTTCTGGTCTCAGTGTCTTGAAGAATTAGAATCAGAGCTCACACATAGGGTTTTAGAAATTGACTGTAGAAGGTGACCAGCCAAGGAGCCCAGTGAATGGCAGATCAGCCCACACTCTGCTCACCATGTCACACAAGGGCCATGCCTGCCAGAAAGAGGCATCTTTTCCGGGTTTGCACAGATATGCCCTATAATTACTACGGGATGGAGCAGCTGGGCAGGTGGGGCATTTAGTCCCCACAGTCTTGGCAGAGTCTGTGTCCTCTCTAGGAAGCCTTTCTTGTGATCCCACCTCAGGCCAGGGCAGGGGCCCCTGGATCCTCCAATCACAGCCCTGTCTAGACTCCCTTTTATCAGCCTATCCTCTCCTGGAATAGTCTATAAGCAACATGAGGGCAGAGGCTGCACTCCCAGGGCCTGGCAAACCCCAGCTCATGATAGATGCTCAAATCAGTATTGAGGGAGCCAGGCTTCCCAAACTTCAGCCATAATGATCCTCCCTTTACCACTTCTAGAGAGTCCTTCTCTTATGATTTACTTAATATTTTGCTTTTGGTAAATTCATTGTCAAATCCTTAAAAACTAAATTTATTTTTCAAAATGTCTTGGTTGTCTAAAATACCATCTATCTCTTGTATAATCCATTTCTATCCCGGTTTGAAATGCCACCTTATCATAACTAACCTCTGTTAAAATAACTCCATGTTTAAAATTAAAAAATAAAAACAATAACAATAAAAATAAAATTAAAAATAAAAATAAAAACAAATTACTTTTTAAAAAATTCTAAACAAAACCTGCCTAAGGCTTTCACATGGTATTAGAGGGGATGCCAGTACTAAACTGAGATTCTTTTTTTTCTTCTAAAAAAAGGAATCAGGAGGATTGAAGAATTAAAAGAAAATAGAATGTTCATTGTACAGGTTTACGCTACTTGATGTTGAGTGTCTAAACCCATCTCCCAAAGGAATCCATTCTTTGGGATGAACTTGAGGGGACAGATGTATAAAAGAGAGAGCACCCAGGGGCACACAGGAACTGTGCTTTGGGAGTAGAGTGAACCTGGCCCAGCAAAAGCCCCGTTCTAGTGCCCCAGGGAGCTGAGGTCTGGGGCAGGATGTTTCCCACACACCTGCAAAGAACACAGCCTTCTCCTCCTGTGGGGCCTCATATACAGCATCGATCTTTTCCGGGAGTTCAGGCCAGAATGTGGCCACCAGCAGGGGCCCCATGGGCTTGTCACGTGGTGTCACTGTCCGCCAAATGAACCTGGGGGCGGGCAGGGGACACAGGAAACCACACCTTCAGTCACTCTGCAGTTCCAACCACACATGTCTCCCAAGCCCACCCAGAATCATCCCAGGGATGACCCCATGATGGGAAGGGGAAGTAAGATCAAAGGAAGGTTGGAGAAGGACTGGAGAATAGACAGAGTTCCCTCCTGAAAGATGCATTCTGCCCCTTTCCACCCACCCCCACCGCCTCCTCCAGGGAGCCTTCCCTGTCTACCTCTGTCCACACCGTGTCCTCCCTCCTTTTGGCCTCCCAAAGTCATCAACACAGAGTGCCTGGAACAGTGGTGTGTGTGTATTTATCTTCTTATCTCTCCTACTTAATCAGATGCCAATTGAGGCAGAAGCTGAGGGTACTCAAAAGCATTTATGGCATTGAAATGGAATGGATTCATGCACATTGGCAAGAGGAAGAGCTGTCACTTACTGAGGACCTACTGAGTACCAGGCACTTTATGTGTCTTATAATTTAATTCTCACAATAGTCTAAGATGACATGTACTCCTGGCCATCTACTCAGCATCTATTATCTATTTCATCATCATCCTTCCTCACAGAACTCCACATTTATGACCCATCCTTCACCTCCTCCTACCCTGTGTCTGCAATCCCCATTTTTTGGAGTAGATACTGATTAGCCTAAGCCACTGGTTCTCAAAATGTGGTCCCCAGACTAGCAGCCTCAGCATCACGTGGGACTCGTTGGGAATGCAAATTACTGGGTCCTTCCTAAGATCTACAGATCAGAGTCTGGGCTTGGAGCTAGAATCTGTATTTTAACAAGTCTTCGAGATGATTCTAATGCATGCTGAAGTTTGAGAATTACTGGTCTAAGCCAGTCAGAGCTTAGCATTCTTTGTCAACAGTAAGAGCCAGAAGTTGCCATAAGACTTACATTGGCATGAGAGAGTTAAACAAATAGACTTGTATTTCGCATCTGGAGGTGTGTGTGTGTGTGTGTGTGTGTGTGTGTGTGTGTCTTTTACTCTCTCCTTCTGGGTGTGGGCTGGTGTGGTAATCCCAAATTGCCACTGGCAGCCACTTTGTGACCATGAGGGAACCCAGCCCTGCTAAGAAATCAGTGCAGAGGTTGGCAGTGGACAAAGATATTAAGTCACTGACCTTCTCTCTGTCCCTGCAGGCAGCCCTACTCCTGGAATTTATAGCACATGACAGTAATTTCTCCCCACTGTTGAAGCTGGGGTGAGTTTGGTGTCAGCAGCAAGGTGTCTCCATTATTTGCAGCAAAACCTCATCATAATCTTTATTTGGCACACGAAGCTCAGAGAGGTTAAGATTTAGCCATTTAGTAAATGACTAAGTGAACTAGTTATTACTAAGATTCAAATCCATATCTGACTACAAACTCTGAGCTAAAGCACCTTGCAATTTGATCTCTCTTGGTCACCCACATCAACTTTTGCACACGATCAAAATGCTTCACTCTCTGTTGATTATTTTAATGAGCCCACTGAACACTCATCAACTTCCTTTTGGAAGAACTTGTGATGTGGCAGGCCAGAGATGGCTCCAGGCTGGGCCTCTGCACCCTCTCCTAGGTACGTGGTCAGGGCTTCTTGGGTAGGAAGTGCTCCAGGCAAAGCACACTGCTGCTCCCCGTACTGGGGACTGCAGGCAGCACTGATATCTGCCCTTCCACATCTTGGCTTGACATTCGAGGTCTGCTGGGACTGGATTTGTCATTGCACTCTGAGTCCTGTTTCTCACCACATTTCTAGCCTCTCTCTGCAGGCCTGCAGGCCTTGTGAGGGGCAGGGAACCTGAACCCCAGTGCCTGGTCCGGTATCTAAAACAGAGAAAGCCCTTCCTGAAAGTTTCTGGAACATCTCCTACCTTGCCACGCTCTCTGTTCCTCCTGGTCTAAGCCAGGAGCTTTCACTTCTCTATGGTTTGCTTGGCAGTTCCCAGTTCCAACACCTCCCCACCTGTCGTCCCATTACCAACCATGGGAATCTTGTTTAAACTCTGCTCAAATGCTGCCTCACCTGTGCAGCAATCCTTGCTTGGGACGTGGCCACAAAACCATTTTGCTGATGGCTCTTTCATTCTGTCACGTATCACTGTCAGTCCCTGTGCCTGTTTCTCAACCCAGACTGGTGATGTACAAACTTTAATGTGCATCAGGACCGTTAGGTGAGTTTGCTAAAATGCAGATTCCCAGGGCACACCTCCCAGAATTCCCATCAGAGGGCCTGGGGCTGGGAGCAAAATCCACAATTTTAATATCCACATTCTAGGTAGCTCTGGTGTAGAAAGCCTAGGTACCTCTCTTTGAGAACCCTGATCTAGATGGTAAGTAGCCCCTCTGCCTCCCTCTCCCACCTATTTAAACCTAGCAAAGTATTTGGCACAGTAGATTTCAAGTAATTATCTGTCGATAATGACAGCTAATACGATTGAATACATTCACTCCATGTCAAGCATTGCCCTCAGCACCAAGTTCACCTAATCCTGACAACAGGCCTATGAAGTTGGTGGGAAATTAGCCCCATTTTATAGAAGAAACCAAGGTACAAGAAGATACTTAATTAACTCACCTAGGATCATGTTAACATTAAGTAGCAGGTCCAGAATTCTAACCCAGAAAATGTGACTCCAAAATCTGTTTTCTCAACTACTATACTCTAAACATGAATGAAAGAATAGACGGATGGTGGATGGATAAGTAATAGATGATGGATGGATGGACAATGGGTAATGAATGACAGGGTCATCTGGTGAGTGGACAGATGAAAGGGAAAAGATGGGTGTAGTTGTGTATGGCTGGATGGATGATGGAAGGATGGATGCAGTGATGGGTGGACAGATGGACACTGGACAGACAGATAGATAGATGGGTCCTTTAATGAGGTCCTGGATGCTGCCTGCCATCCGCCAGGGGTCTCTGAAATTAGCGTGCATCTCATCCCTCGGTCAACTGTGTACAAGCCTTTATCTATAGCATGAAGGATATTGTTTCTCTCTACCCAGGGGTCACTCACACTCACGCACAGAGCAATCTGCCCATTGGAGGCCACAGAAGGACTGTTGTAAACAGAATGATTGTTCCCATTTCTTCCTTTCATCCTTATTTAATTAAATTACTTAATTATTTTTTTCCATTCATCAATCAATATTATTTTAACAGAGCTGATCTTCTGAGATAAATATATCACGGTCTTACGATGGCACAAGAATTGAAATGTACATAAATTATCACCTTAAGCTAAAGAGGTAAAGCTTTAATAGTAAGAATTTTTGTAAGATTTACCCAGAGATTGGAAGAGGATGGAGTGGGTAAACCTTCCACCTTCCACAAACAGGCTTACAGTTCATGCTTTCTGTTGTGTAATAACCATTTCTTCACTATATATGAACTATGTATTTCCTAAGCGTAAGACTGAACTTCTATTATTCATGTGTGTTCTATGGGTTGTCATCCAACTTCCTAAGCAAAACTGGTATCAAAATAATCAGTTTTGCAGAAGATCTAGCATTATAATGATACGGTGGCACTAACAGTAATGACAAAAGCAAGTATGATCCAGGCACACGAGGGAACATAAAATCAGCCACTGCCTTGATGGATTTATCTAAATTCCATCATTTATGGAATGAAAAGGGAGACTAAGGAAAAATGACATGGGGAAGGAAATGGAATATCCAGCAAGGAAAAATAACTGGAAATAGATATATGTGGTTAAAATAAGCAGATACTGGTTTTCCAATAACTCCAAAGATCCCTTATTTTCCTCTTTCCCAAGTTCATGCCATTACATTCCATGCCATTGGTATAACCCGTGCTCTCCCACGGAGTCACTGTGTATTTTAGAATGAAACACACATGTGCTGGCCTGTGCCTCTGCAGTCCCTCCCCTAGGGTAGGTGTCGGGGTTGAACATGTGAGCAGGAGCTTTAAATATGCTTGTGATTTGATTCAGCCTCTTGCACCCTGTCACCTGCCAAGAGTAGCCACTAATCCCAGGGAAAAGGATGACATGCAAAGCGTCCCTGAATGCAAAGTCCAGCCAGGACCCAACACACGTCGTAGGCCCACAGATTTTGGAGGTGTCAGTGAAATGCCTGAGTGTTAAACCACTAAGATCTGGAGGCTGCGTGTGTGGAGCAAACACTGTCTAATACAAGTACTGTGAAGTCTGCTACAGAGTCCTCAGCAAGGGGTGGGGACCCGAGAATAACAAGGTAAGGGCAGAGGACAGGGGGCGAGCAGGAAAGGGACAAGCTCTGGCACTCACCGATCCTTGAAGAAGAAGATCTCACCACGGATTTGAGCGATGCCGTCAAAGACAATGTCCTGTTTGCAGATCTCAGGAGTGACAGGTCCCAGTGTGGGGGTGGGGCCCGTACCAGTGTCAATGTCAGTGTCAGGGGAGGCCCCTGGGGGAAGACACCCAACCTCAGACTCTCCCCACCTCCAGGGGTTTTTCTCCCCAGGCTGAGCCCAGAGGGCTGCCCACCCCACCTGCTAAGGGTCCCACGGAGTAGTATTATGGCCTTAGCGTAAGTCCGTTAGGATAAAAACAAGCTACCTGGACTAGGGGAAACCAGAATCCCATGGCCCTTTGTACTTTATATATACTCTTCACTGACACCACCAAAATTAGTCCTCCATATCCTGGGGGTGACGGGTAGCACTATTGTACCATTTTACAGATGAGGAAACTGATGCCTAGAAAGGCTGAGGATTCAAACCCAAAGTTCAGATTATTACAACCAAGGTAGCCAGAAAGCTACCTGTGTGTTCAGCACTGGGGATGCAAGTTTCTCAAGGGTTAATTCCTTCACTCCTCTGTTACCAGCCACCTTTCAGAGAAAGGTGGAAACTGAGTCCAGATGGGTAAAGGCTCGCTCAACATCCTACAGCTGGTGAGCAGGGGAGGCCACCCTCTAACAAGGCACTATCACTCCAGATCTCAGGTCTCTCTCGAGTCCAGTGTTCCCAAAGCTTCATCACTCAAGCACAGCTCACTCTACTTTGGCCTGGTCCAGGTACCACCAGAACCGTTAAATAGTCAATTTAAAAAACAAATAGGGGACTGACTTTAAACTCCAGCCTCACTGTAGGCCTTAAATGACAAATTAAGTGACTGGCTTTTGGCACTAGTTGTTATGTTTGTATGATGTAACAAAATAAAAACACACTATGAGCAGTAGAAACTTCTACCCCTGCATCATTATAGTCATTTCACACAATGGAAAATTCTGCCCTATACTTAGCGAACTTTCCCAGACCCTCAACTCCACTCGGTTGCTGAAACCAGCGTGACCTTGGGGCCAGAAAGATTACCTTTCTCTAGCGTGGTTTATTTATCTAGAATATGGAGAGCCTTAGAAATGGGGAACCAGGAGTGGCATGGATGCTAGTGTTGTCTGGAAGGAAAGGGTTAGTCCAGTGTCCCTGTGAAGCCTTGCTCCAACTCCCCAGAATTGGGTACACACTCCTGGCTCCACATCCTGGCTCCCATCCTTGTCTCTGGCAGTCCTGGATAGCTGGGACCTTGCTGGATCCACCCCCTGGGCCTCCATCCCAGGATACACAGCCTCCCCAGACCCCCCCAAGAGGCCCCAAGCTGAGAGTTACCGTAGAGTTCCTGAATGCCCTTGATGTCGTCTTGGGATAGACGGAAATTCTTGGTGTAGGTGTAGATGGGTGCCATCAAGGCCCCAGGGTCCTGGGAGTGCTCCAGCCCCATGGCGTGGCCAAACTCATGGGCTGCCACGAGGAACAGGCTGTACCCTGAGGGCCACGAGGCAGGGGGACAGGGAGAGAAATGACAAGGGAGTCAGGACCTGGCCCAGGGATGGAGACTTTTGAGGATATCCTCACAGTGGGGCTGACAGCCCTGGACTGGCAAGTGTTGAGTTGTCCTTCTCTAGAAATTCTAGGATTAAAACACTACGCCTATCACTTCCAGGTAGGGTCATCCAAAGTCCTCTTGTCCCTTGCCAGTGGTGACTGCAGGTATGCTTTAGAGGACAGGTGACCATCTGCAAGTCCTCTATGTAAAGGCCCATTTGCAAGAAAATCATGCTTCCTAGTTTTTTGTGTTTATCAACAGAGCCTAGGTCAAAACCTATTCCTTGGGGTCTCTGCAGAGAGAGGGAAGAGGGTCAGGAGAGGCTGGCCCTCTGGCACCACCGTTTTTGCCCAGAGAAAGCAGCAGAAACCATTCCCTCTTGGAGCAGGTCCCAGGCTTAGCCACAGACAGTGAGCAAACTCCATGTCACACCCTGTTGTGGGTTAAACGTGTTGCCCCCACAAAAGATTGTTTCAAGGCCTAACCCTGGGAACCTGTGGATGTGACCTTATTTGGAAATATGGTATTTGCAGATATATTTAAATAAGGTCATACTAGAGTAGAGTGGGCTCCGAATTCAGTTGGACTGTATCCTTATAAGAAAAGGGAGGACACAAAGGCATAGACCTGGGGGAGGTGGGGATGGGGGGGAGGGAAGGCCACGTCATGACAGGGGCAGGGATAGGAGTGATGTGGCCTGCAGAGGAAACATGGCCCTACTGATACACTGATTGTAGACATTTTGTCATAGCAGCCCTAGGAAACTGATATTCACCCCAGATGAGCCATCAGCTCTGGAGCCTTGAACCATCCAGGCAGATGGAGACTCTGTCTATAGGCAGAAGGCTGGAGAGAGCAAGTAAAATCAGGATATGTCCCAGCCCAGAGTTCAGCAAGGGAAAGAGAATCTCCATTGGCCAGCTTCCATCAGCAGGCTTTGCCAAGTATCATCTCATTGTGAGTAAAAAGAATAAGAGTAACCTAAGCAGAGGCTGGCCTACTTCTGGCAGGCTCTGGACCAGCCTGCTCAGCTGGCCACCATGGGCCATTGGGGACCTTTGAGCCCAATGACTCTGGACCCTGGACCCTCACAACTAAAATGGGCACAGGGCCCAAAGTACCCGGCTCTTCATACTGAACCCAGTAAGGGCACTGTCCTTCCCTAGCCCATGAGTCTCGGAGGGCAGAGGCCTGTCCCACATGGCTATGTCCTCAGCACCTGAGCCTTGATGAGGATCTTCCCTGTACTCGGTAAAGGACGGTGTCCATGGGGCAGGCAGGGCTCTGGGGTTTTCCCCCAGGCTGTGTGGACTGTCAAGTTAGAGCAAGAACTACTTCTTTTTCGTCTCATCTACTGCCCCCAACTCCCCAAAGGCATCTCTTGGTTGGGGTGGGAATGTCTCCCGGGAGAGCCATCTCTCCAGGGCAGACTAACCTGTGCCTGGGTATAGAATTCAGTTTTTAGTAGTAACAGCTCTCCCCAGAGGGTGGCTGAGGAAGCAAGGAAGGGCAGGTGGCATGTCCTCAGCCATGTTGATTTCCACCCAAGAGGTGGCTGCTGGTGGGAACAGGGTCTAGTTTTGGAGGCTGTATCTCCACCTGGACAGGCATCATCTCCACCCAAGTAGGTCAGGCTGTGCAGTGCTCCCCCCAGGGTAGTGGGTGTCTGAGGGGCAGCGTCTATGCTTGAGGTGGGTGGGGTCTTAGGAAGGTTTCCAGCCTGGGTGTGGGAGTGGGGGTGATGCCCGGTGTCTCTCTGCCCCACGTCCAGGGCCTCGTACCTTGGTCAGGGCAGAAGCCCCACTTGCGGTCGTCATCGTAGCTGGCCGTGGTTGCACACCACATCTTGCCGTCGCTGCGGCCGGCACTGGTGCAGCTCTCATACTTGTTGCCCAGGAAGGTGAAGGGGAAGACACAGGGGGAACCTTCGGAGTTCCCACCCACAGTGGACATGGCTGTGGAGTTAGCGACATGGGTCAAGGGCCAGCGGAGGGTCTGAGGCCACCCCCAGCAAACAACATGACACCGACATTAACAAATCACATTATGTCAGGCCCAGCCACCGTATCACATGCTTCATGCAAATCTTAGACCACCCCCTTAACAACCCCAAGCAGTAGGGAGTGAACGCTGTCCCCACTTCATGGAGGGGAAAACTGGAGCTCCAAGAGATTAAGAAACTTGCCTGAGCCATTACTGTTGGAAATCTCAGAGCTGAGACTCAAACCCAGGCAGCCAGATTCAGAGCTATAATTAGCCTCCCGTGCATGGGGCTGCAGGGCCAGAGGCAAGGGGGGCTGGGCAGAGCTGGGGGCACCGACACACTTCCCTAGACTGGGAGTCCCAACAGGCCGGTCCTGAGGACACCAGTGTCTGTGTCTGTTGCACAAAGCATGTGTGTGTTGAAGGAAGGCAGAGAGAAAGGAGGGAGAGATGAGAGAAGGGGGAAGGAGGGCAGGAGGAAGCTCTTAATGAAAAACAGAGACTAAATGGTGGAGACACAGGCTGGGCCTGGTAGCTCTCGCCTGTAATCCTAGCACTCTGGGAGGCCAAGGTGGATAGATTGCTTGAGCTCAGGAGTTCAAGACCAAATTGAGCAAGAGCGAGACTCTGTCTGTATTAAAAATAGAAAAAAATCTAGCCGGGTTTTGTGGTAAGAGCCTATAGTCCCAGCTACTCGGGAGGCTGAGGCAGGAGGAATGCTTGAGCCCAGGAGTTTGAGGGTGCTGTGAGCTATGATGCTACAGCACTCTAAAGTGGCAGCAGAGTGAGAGTCTGTCTATAAATAAATAAAATGGGACAAGAGAGTTAGATTCTGTCTCAAAAAAAAAAAGGGAGGGGGTAGAGATACTGACTAGAAGGGTAAGAGAGGCTGCAAGGTCAGAGAGGCGGTGAGAGAAACACTAGTCAGGAAGCTGGGAGAAAAGGGTTCAGGTCAGTCAGCTCCCAGGCAGGCCTGACATTGAGACATCACCAGTTCTGCTGCACCGGCCATTGGTGCCCAATGTCTGCTCAGATTTCGGTGCCCAGGCTGTCCCAGTTCCAGGTACTTAGACCACCACCCCTGTCCTGGGGAAAGGAGGGGTGGAGGACTCTGGGTTTTCTGTCAGTTGGCAGGTGCTGGGCTCTGAGACACCTACCGGTCTCAGGACAGAAGCCATACTTCTTGTCGCGGTCATAGTCCTCTGTGGTACCACACCAGCGGTAGCCATCTGTGCGGCCCTCAGTGGTGCAGCTGTCGTAGGATTTGCCCTGGAAGCGGAACGGGAACTTGCAGGGCTGTCCATCGGCGTTGCCACCCATGGTGAACAAGGCTGGGGTGGAGAGACGGGGGGATGGGCTGTAAGGGCACAGGGCTGGCTGGCTGCACACCAGCTGGTTCACACCAAGCTTAATTGCTGCGTTGTTAAAATACTAAAAACTATCTCTTACAGGTTGATAAAGAGATGCCTGCCTCCCTGGGCAGCCCAATCCCTCCCCTGGGACTTTTTGGATTCCCCAGCAAGGAAATGATTAACACCTGGCACATAGCAGGGCCCCCAGAACCCTGCTCCAGCGCCCTGCCTGGTCCGCACCCACGCCAAGGGGACTGCTAAATACACTGTCTGCGGTGGGCAGAATTACAAGTCTTTGTCCACTTGGTAGATAAGAGGACTGAGGCTTGCAGAAAGCTGGTTCTGGAATTGCTTCTGGTCACAGAAGGAGTGGTTGAGAGCTATAACTGAAAACTACTAAACACACTATCTCAGGCCCTCTCCCACTCTCAGACACACACACACACTCTCACATGTGTGCACAGCAGCACAGGCCCCTTCCTGGATGACCCTGTTGCGGTCCCTGCATGAGGGAGAGGAAAGAAGAGGAAGGAAGGAGGGAGGTGTCTGGGAACATTTCAGTACATACCCCAGGCTCCCGCTCTGACCTCTCTCCAAGGTGGGAGGCCAAGACTAAAGATCTGGGCAGAGTGGGTTTCAGAGCCTGGCCTGTCCGTCTTGGGTTCTTTCTCCCTCTGCTCCCCCAGGCCCTCATCCACCCTGAAGCTACAAAATGGTGTGTCTCTGGAATTGCCAACTAGCAAAACCACAAATGCGTAACAAGGACCATCTGTGCACAACGGCGCCAGAGGTGACCTCACAGCCCCCATTAACTCTGCTGTGGCCAGAATGGAGCCCAGTCCTTCGCCTCCCACTGAAGGACTTGGGGCCCCACATCCTCACCGCTCCCCTCTCTTCCTCCCCCAGCCAAGAGACCTTTTCCTACAATGCCAGAAATAATGAGACCTAAGAAAAAGTAAAACTGAGTCCCAAGAGCTTGGTGGCCTCAGACTGGGGAAAGGCACAATGTTAACTTTGAGTGACGCCTCTGGCCTCCCATCAGCTGCGTTTCTACCACCCAGGAAGGCCCTCTGTCTTCCCAAGTCCCCCACGAGGATGGCAACATCAGACACTGACTCAGCAGTCAGCAGGGGCTGAGTAACAAGAACCTCTGCCCCGACCTAAACACGTGCATGCTGTTTGTACTTACACCTGGCCAGACACCAAGTAAATAGCTAATGTGCAAGGCAGGGAAAAGCTGGTCCCAAACTTAAGAAACACAGCTGTTTCCACTTCTCTCATCAAGACATTCCGTTCCAATCAGAGGGCTGACAGAGGGAAGGGTTAACACCACCTGAATCCCGACTGGGAAAAGGAAGATACCAAAAAACGTCTTTACTGAAAATGTTCTGTCTTACTAATAGTGAATGGCTTGAACTCTTGCTCAATATCAACTTCAGCTTTGGTCAGAAAAACGTAAACAGGAAGACAATTACCTAGTTCTTTGTTCCTTTCCTTCTGTCTCGATGGTTGGTGTTCAGTTGCAATGGGGTCAGAAAGATTCACAAACATGTAAAATTACAGCCCCAGAGGCACAGAATCTTTATGCAGACTAAAGGGTCTTCATGGGATGGGGAAGAAGGTAGGATTTAGAAATCAGACTTTTTTCTCCTATTTTTCCCCAAATGTTGTGGGCTTTCAATCTCTAGAACTATCAAGTAGAAGGACTTGGTTGAGTATGAAGTAACAACACTGTCTTTTGGTGACTTATGATCATGAATGGTATTTCCAAAAGGATTGAGTACGTCCATACCCTTACTCTTTACCCCCTTTTAAGACATTTCCCCCCCACATGGTTTCAAAATCTCTGAACATTTTACATCTCGAGCATTGACAAGCACACACACACAAATGTGAAGTCAAACCTAATGCCTTTGTCAAGACCAAGAGACACAAACTAGACAGAGTAGAGGAAGAGAAAGACATAGCCCAAGAGAGGCAGATGCCACTAGACACACGTATGCACAGACAAACACGGGCACAGACACACACGGGTACAGACACACACGGGCACATTTATCAGCAGAGTTCGCACATCAGGACCAAGCAGGTGCCATTACTGAAATTCCCGGGTTGGTAGCCAGGCTGGGGTCCAACCTTGGGCTGTGTCCTGCTTCCCCATCTGGCCTTTCTGTCCATCCCCAAGTCTCTCCTTAGACCTTCGAACCCTTGAACTTGGTTGGAGTATAGAGATGGGTTCTGGAGAGAACTACTGGAAAATTTAATCGTTCTAAGTTCATTCTAATTAGGAAATGATTAGAATAATAATTAGTACATCAAACCTGTGACATCACAAACATTGCCAGTGGTAAGGCTTAAAAAATTGAATTGACTTCATCAAAGGGTTAGGAAAATAATGATACAGTGGGAGAGACATGGGGACGGCTTACATCAGGAGGGTGGGCCCTGAATGAAGGACTCTGGAGGGGACACCGGTTGACTGGAGGTGCCAGTCCTGGGGAACGTGGAGGGTGGTGTGATGCTCACCTTCATGGGGGCAGAAGCCATACTTGCCGTCCTTCTCGAAGTTGTAGGAGGTGGAGCACCAGAGGAAGCCGTCGCTGCGGCCCGTGTCGGTACAGCTGTTGTACTCCTTGCCGTTAAACAGGAAAGGAAACTTACAGTACTCCCCGTCAGCATTCCCGTACTTCACACGGACCACTGGGGCGGCACAAAGAGTGGACGTTCAACCCTCCAGGCCTTCTTTGGAGACCAGAATTCTGACTCACTGAGGTGTGTGACTTCCCTTCCCCTCCCATCTCCCGAGTCCAACAGATGGAGCAGAAGGAGCTTTCCAGGGCTGTCAGGGAAGCCTGAGTCCCTGTCACTGGGGGACGAGGTGGGATGCAGAGGGCTGGAGAATGTCCCTTCTTACCTTGCCCTTCTCCCAGGGTCCACAGTTCATCATCGTCAAAGTGGGAGTCTCCCCCGACACCGGTGCCTGGGGCGAAGGCATGAGCCAGGAGCCCGTCCTTACCGTCAAAGGGGTATCCATCCCCATGCTCTGAAACACACACCAGGCCTCAGCTTCTAGTTGCCCCAGCGGGACCCTGAAACCCATCCAATACCTCAATCTGCGTGTGGAACCCTTTAGACCTCCCAGCCTCTGCCCCCTTCCCCATCCCACTGGAGTTATCCAGGATAGAAATAAAGTAGAGACTTGCTGGCCTGGCTGTCACCATCCTGTGGTCTACACTGCTTCCTCAAGTCTGCTTGGCACCCAGGACCTACATTACCACCCTCTGCTGTCAACACCACCACCCTACCTGCCACATGCCCATACAGCCACAACAGCGTCTTCACTCCTTACACTCCCTGTCCCTCGTGTACTGTCTACCTCCTATCAACACTGGCCTCTTGGCCATGTCCCTACCTTCAGGTCACACTGTCATCAATGTCTACAAGATTAACCCTCAGGCCTACTTTGCTACTGAGGTCCATACCACCCACCCAATGTGTACTTGGGCCCTTTATGCTCATCCTTATACTACTCGGTGTCTACAAGACCTTCCTTCATGTCTGTGCTACTGCCAGTGTTCACACCACCAGCTTTCACAGCTGCCTTGTCCCTGGGTCCTATGACACTCTCATGTCTACACTGCTCCACTGAACCTGACCCCCTTTCCTGGGGTCAGGAACCTGGTCCTCCAGGTTCCTCAGTGTCTACTAGCATGGTCCATAGGACTTTCCGTGGTGATGGGAATCAACTTTCCCTGTGTTGTCCAATCCAATAGCCACTAGCCCCATGTGGCTACCAAGCATTTGAAATGTGGCCGGTGTAACCAAAAACCTGTTTTAATTTCCTTTTACTTTTAATTAATTTAAATAGCCATATGTGCCTAGTGGCCACCATGTTGGACAGTCCAGCAGACCACTCACCTGACACCGCCTCCAGGTTAGACCATAGCTCATCACCTGCCCCCACATCAGTATGGCCCTCCAGCACCTGCTCCCTATCTAAACCACCTTCCGTGTCTACACCATCTGCTCTGTTATGTAAGCTGCCTGTAGGACCACATGCCTCTCTAGGTCCACATCGCCCCCCCCCCCCCGTCTCTACACTGACCCCCTGCTGGCCCTTCTTCTGCCTACCCCAGCGGCCAAAGTTGATCATGATGTCAGCCTCTCCATCATGGATACGAGAAAACCGCAGTGGAGTCACCCCACTCCAGACTTGGAAGGCACGAGCGAAGGCATCATCCACTGTCTCGGGGTCCAGATCAGGCGTGTACCCAATGATCCTGGAGATGGTAGAGATGCATGTGAGTGTGTATACATGTATGTAAACGTGTGTGAGTGTGCATGGACAGGTGCAAGTGTGTATGTATGTGCATGACCATACAAATGTATGTATAAGTATGTGAGGGGTGCAAAAATGTGTGCATGTATGTACGTGTGTGCAGGCTGAACAGGGATCATTGCCAAGAACAGCCCCTCCAGAATGGCATGAAGTCCCCTGGAGTTCTGGATCAATCAACATTTTCAAGCCCACCCTCGGGACTCCCATCTCTCACTTCTGGCTGGTGGGTGGAGTAGGGACATAAATAGTGTGGGGACACAGCACAAAGATCCCACCCTTGGAATCCAACACCAGACATACAGAACAGAGCTCTCAGCCCAATTAGCAATGAATTATACCAACTCTATAATATAAAAACCCAATTAGCACCCAATCATCAAATTCCCTCTGCCTGCCCCACCTAATAATAATGATGATGACTAACATTTATTATGCTCTCGCCACTTGTCCAACACCATCAAAGCCCTTTATGTAAGTGCGATCTAGCTTAGTTCCCCAGCCTACCCAGTGAGGCTGCATCTTTGTAGCCCCATTTAGTAGAATGGAAAGCCAACACTCACAGCACTGGAAAGTAGACCAATGCCTCATAAGTCCAGGTCTCTCTGATTCCATTTCCTAAGAACTTTGTCTCCAAACTCCCTAAGATGCCAAGTGCTCACAAACCATACCTTGTGAGTCCCCGGAGTGGGGAGAAGGCAAGGCCCAAGGAGAATCCATGGCCCTCAGCCCAGTGGCATGACCTCCCCCGGCCCTGCCTTGGCACCTGTATGTGATCTGGTTCTTGTCCCACTTGGGCTTGCGGGGGAAGAAGTTGTAGTTGGCCACATCTGGGTTGCCACAGCGCGGCTTCCGCATGGTCTCAATGGTGCTCTGGTCAAGGTCACCTGTCTGTGGCAGCCCAAAGAACTTCTGCATCTTCTTTAGAGTGTCCTTCAGCACAAACAGGTTGCAACTCTCCTTGGGGCAGCCATAGAAGGTGTTGAGGTATTGCTGGAAGAAACGAACATCCCGAAAAGGAGCCACGTTAGGAGGGCATAGTATCTACCAGAGTAGGCTGCGGGGCTCCATTCCAGCCCCATAGCAAAGACAGGGTTTAGTCCAGGGATCCAAGAGCACTGGGTAGAGAGTCCTGGGTTCCCAAACTACTACTGTCACCCACTGATTGAGTGGAATAATAGCTGCAGACAGCATGCCTACCACACACATTGGTGCTGGGTGCTGACTTAACGCCCAGGCACTAATGTTGGTATCTGTTAACTCATTTAATGCTAACAGCTTTATAATGCAGATATATGATCCCCTTCATTCAGAAGCAGAAACCAAAGCACATATAGGTTAAGAAACTTGCCTAAGATCACGTAGCTCCCAAAGGGCAGATGTGGATTCAAGACCAAGCAATCTGGCTCCAGGGCTCAGGCTAAGGGCCAGGACACTCCAGCGCCCTCCCTTTACTCCTGACATCTCATTCACCCACCTAAACAGCTGGTGATGTAGGGATTATTTTCCTGTCTTTTTCTTATAAAGAGATTCAAGGGCAATGTATGTGGGTGCTGACAGCAGATAGACCCGGGTTCAAATCCTGGATCTGCCATTTCCAGAAAGACAATGGTTTTGTCCCTCAGGAGCCATACAACTGGCTCTGCCCAAACTGAGGCCCAAACTGACCAAGAACCTACAGAGGTCTGGGACCAATAGGCTCATTTATTTATTCAATGAATACTTTCTGCCACCTGCTACACGCCAAGCTTTGTGCCATTGCTGGGGATAAAGTGGGAAACGAGACAGACGGGGTGGGTATTCTTCCATTCCTTGGGATGCCAACCCGTTTCTCTCTCCTTTTCTCCTCCCCTACCTTCCCTTCTCACTCCCTGCTCTCTGATCTCTTTCTTTCTCATCTCTTCCCTTTCTCTAATAGAAAATAAACTTATACTTTTATATTCTAAAAAGAAAAAAAGGAAAAAATAAGATACACTTCTGCCTCCCAGGTGCAAATCCCAATGCAGGGAGGCGGAGAATTCACAAATAAATACAAATTAAATAGGTGACAAAGACTGGCACAGTGAAAGGAGGCAGGACATCTCACGCTGGTGGCTCTAACCTTGTTAAGGACAGTGGGGAAAGCAGAAAGTGCTGTGATACCCTTGATGGCTACAGCTTACTGAGGGTTTACCACACGCCAGGCCAGCCTCTAAGACCACCTCTTCATTCACTGGAGACAGATACCATTATTATCCCCAGTTTGCAGATAAGAAATTGAGCAGTGAAGTCCTTTGCCTCAGATTACTAGGGCAATTAGGTAATGCATGAGCACCTCAATTTGAAGCAAGACAGTCCAAGTCCAGAGCCATCAAGCCCCTGGCATGGTACCTCTGGGGAGCCAGGACTTCTACTGACTGGAGTAGATAAGGGGATGGGGACTCAAGTAGCTTTGTCATTAGCCCAAAGTTCTACTCTCACCTCTCAACCAACAGCCACCTCACTGTGGCAGTCAGTTCCAGACCCTTGGAAAAAACAGCCCTCTAAAAATGTAAAGAGGTCTCCCAACTACCCACCTACACTGGGCAAGGGTGGGGGTTGGGAGCGTGTGGATGTCACATCCTGGAGGGTGACCAGAGGGCATGGGCATCCTGCCCTGGACAGGTTAGGGAGGAAGCTGGATGGAGGCCAATATGGCCGAGGTAACAGATGTCCTAAGGGCTGGAGAGGGCACCCGAAGGGGTCCCCAGCCCAAGGTGCTTACAGAAGGGGAGGAGATCTTTCAGTTGCTCCCTCCTCAGGCCCCCTTATGCAACACTGTGGCCAGGGTGCTCCTCTGGCCAGAGAGCACGCCGCTGGCTCACAAAACAACATCTGAGCCCGAAGCTCAGCTCGGGAGCCGGGCCAGGAAGGAGAGCTTGCTGGCTGCTCTCCTACCAGAGCCAGCTTGGAGTCCGCCCCCGCCCCACGCGCCAGGGGCCCTCCTTCACCTTCCCTTCCCTCCTCCAGCCCGCGTGGTCAGTCCCCTCCTGTCCTCCAATCTCCTGGGGAAGTTCGAGGAAACTTTCCAAGACCCAACCCTTGACCTCCTGGCCAACAAGTCCATTAAACTAAGCGCAAAAGATGCACTCTCAGCTTCCCTCTGCCCCAATTACTTGCCAAGTGGTCCCCTTGAGCTGTGTATTTAAGGTCCCTCTCCAGCCTGGTGTCAAAGGTCCCAGAAGTTTGGCAAGCCCCACTTAAGCCGAAGATCCCTCCCGTCCTCAAGTGTGCAAAATTGTATCCAAATCGCGTACCAAAGCATCCCCTTTCCAAAATCTCCATTCGCAAAAATAAAAAAAGACCCCTTTAGCTGTTTGCCAACGTCCTACTAAGATCCTTGCCAAAGGCCCTGTTTCCAAATCCACAGATATGTCCAAAAGTTGTTTACAAAGCCAGCCCCCCCCCTTGCCAAATTCCCCAGACACTAGACAATGTCCCCGTTATTTACAAAACGGGCCCTTTCCAGCAGTTTTCCAAAATGCCCTTCTCTCCCTCTCCTTCACGTTTCTTGCCCCTCCACTGTGTCCCGAAGGTTGCCAAATTGTTTTATCAAAAGTCTTCTCCACTTACCAAAGCTCCCCAACCCTTTGCAAAACATCCCTCCAGCAGCTAGCCAAAGACCCCCCAGGCTGCTGCCGAAGCTCCTCCCCCGCGCTGTGTGCCCACTGCGGGGACGGGGAAGCCCCCATCTTGAGCTTCCTCCAAAGTTTGTCTAAACTTGGCTCGCGACGCCAGCGTAGGAACTCACCACCGCCAACTCTTTGTCTGTTTTGGGGGCGACATCGCCAGGGAACTTGATGATGGGCGATGGCGCGGCTGCAGCGCGGCCCAGCAGGCAGCTCAGGATGCAGAGAGCTCGCAGGGCGCCCGCGAGCACGCCCCGGGCCACCCGCGCCTCCATGATTGCGCTCCCGGGCCCCGCGCGTCGCCCGGGGGTCGCTGGCTCTGAGCTCGTGGCCGCGTTGCCGCCTGATTGGCGCCTGCTCGGCCGCGCCGCGTTGCGTTCTTAGGGTTCGCTGGCTCGGTGGCGTCGGCCTCGGCCTCGGCCAGGCTCAGCGGCTCATGGTCCGGCCCCCAGCCCCAGCCCGCGCTGCCACCGCCTGCACTCGCAGGTCCTGGCGGGCCCTTTGTATGTTTAAAGCCCCAGATGCGCAGCCTCCAGCCACCGCCTGAGGAAGTCTGGATGCAGCGGAAACAGGGGAGGGCAGCCGCCAGATGTGGCCGGCTGGGATGGGAGGGCGCTGGCAGCGCCGGGCTGGGGGAGGGGGCGCACTCGGGCCCGCCCCTCTCGGCCCCACCCCTTTCCCCCCCTGCTCTTTTCTCCTCATTTTTCTGTTAGCCGCCTCTTTTTCCCTCCTCTGCTACCCCAGGCTACTGCGTCCACTGTCAGCGTGCGACCACTCTACCCCACTTCCCCCCACCCACGATCCGGGCGCAGTGCCTAAGGACCCCCAGCTGGGAAACATCTGGCGCTGGCGCTGGGGGGGGGGCCCTTACAGAGGTTGGAGTTCAGAGCTAATTGGAGGGATGTGGGGGGACTAGGGCACTCTGTGTTTCTTGGGGTCGGGGACTGGAAGGGATGGTTAATGGCACTGATAATCAGTCAGAGACAGATTTTAGATGCTTAGGGATGGAGAGAGGGAGGTGAGATGAACAGAGGTGGAAACAGAGGCAAACATACAAAGGACAGGGTCCCAGCTTGCTTCCTTCCCACCTTCCTTTCTTTCTTCCCAGAATATGTAAGCATTAACTTGGCCCTAGGCACAGTGCTTGGTGTGGATACACTTTGGGTAGGAGAGAAGTCTTGGTCTGAGCCCCTGAGGAATGTCACCTCCCTGTCTCAGGACAGACAATGAAAGAAGGTGACATGGGGACTCCAGCAGGTGATGGAGTGCATGGCCTTGTGAGGGTAAACAGCAATGCTAAAAGCACAGTGCGCAAAACAACCTCTCCTTGCCTCTGGATATAACCGATCATAATTATCTCGACCCCAAAGAAAAACAACTGGTTCTGCATTCCACTATAGTTTACTCAACAACACAACCGCTTACATGCAACCCTGCACGTAGCCCCTCCAAAGTCGGCTCCAACTTTGCTGACTCTCTTGAACTACACTTTGTCTCTTGTCTTTCTTTACCTTCTAGGCGCGACCTCCAAGTGTGAACTGTGTGCATGTTCTTTCATTACTCATGGGCTTGTGGGGGGCTGACGCTCCTCTCTCAATCCACCCTGAGGAGACTGAGTTACTCCAGGATATCCCTCAGCCCTCTCTCTCCCCTTCTAAAAGGGTTATTGCCCTCTCAGTTGGGATCGTGGTAATTGTAGCCCTTACTCTTCTCTTTCTAAAGCTACTATAGCTCTCTTCTCCCTTCACATACCGAACACGCACGGTGCCGCCCTTTCTGCTGGACGGGAAAGGCGACACTTCTATGCCAATTTTCTTAAGTGTTCTGATCATGAAGGGATGCTGGATATTATCAAAAGCTTTTCCTGCATCAATTGAGAGAATCGTATGGTCTTTGTTTTTTAATTTGTTTATGTGATGAATTACGTTTATAGATTTACATATGTTGAACCATCCTTGAGATCCTGGATAAAACCCACTTGGTTGTGATGTACAGTTTTTTTGATGTGTTGCTGGATTCTGTTAGGATCTTGTTGAATATTTTCTCATCAGTGTTCATTAGTGATATTGGTCTATAATTTTCTTTCTTTGTTGGGTCTTTTCCTGGTTTGGGGATCAAGATGATGTTTGCTTCATAGAATGTGTTGGGTAGTATTACGTCTTTTTCTATATTTTGGAAAAGGTTATATTTTCTACATTTCAGAAAAGGTAGTTACTCTTTAAAGATTTGGTAGAATTCTGACATGAAGCCATCTGGTCCCGGGGTTTTTTTTTGGGAGAGATTTTGTGTAGTTGATGCTATAAGCCTGTTCAACATTTCCACTTCGTCTGGCTAAGTTTTGGAAGGTGGTGTGCTTCCAAATATTGGTCAATTTTCTTCAGATTTTCATATTTCTGAGAATAAAGTTTCTTGTCACATTTATTAAGGATTTTTGGAATTTCTGAGGGGTCTGTTGTTACTTCATCTTTACCATTTCTGATTGATGAAATTAGAGATTTTACTCTTTTTTTTTTCAACCCCTACTTTTTTCTGCTTTCCATTTGCCTGGAATATAAATGACCACCCCTTCACCCTGAGTCTATGTTTGTCTTTCAATGTAAGATGAGATTTTTGTATGCAACAGATATCTGGTCTTAGTTTTTGTATCCAGTCAGCCAGCCTGTGCTTCTTTAGAGGGCAATTTAAACCATTCACATTGATTGAGAATATTGATAAACCTGGTATAAAATTGGGTATCAAATTTTTCAAAAGTCCAGTGGACATTTTTAATCCTTTCACCAGAGTGGAAGTTGGGTTTTGTTCAAAAATTTCCAAGTGAGTTTACTTTGGTAGTAGACCATTGTGCTGGTCATTGTGCAAGATGGGTCTGAGAATATTCTGGAGAGTTGGTTTAGTTATGGCAAATTTCTTCAACGTGTGAATGTCATTAAAGTATTTAATTTCTCTATCATAAATGAAACTCAGTTTAGCTGGATACAGGATCCTGGGTTGAAAGTTATTTTGTTTTAGGAGATTAAAAGTCGATGACTACTCTCTTCTAACCTGAAAGGTTTCAGCAGGGAGATCTTCAGTCATTCTAATATTCTTGCCCCTGTAGGTTATGGTTTTTTTACATCTAGCTGCTTTCAGAATTTTCTCTTTCATATTAACTTTAGTGAAGTTAATTATGATGTGCCTGGGGGACGTCTTGTTTGGGTTGAGTCGTGCTGGGGTTCTGAAACTGCTATCTGAATTTCAGGATCTCTTGGCATGTCTGGAAAGTTCTCTTTCATAATTTCATGAACAAGAGCCTCTGTGTTTTGTGAAGCCACTTTGTTGCCTTCAGGGATTCCTATAAGACGAATGTTAGTTTTCTTCAAATTATCCCAGAGTTCTCTGAGAGAGTGATCCGTTTTTGTTCCCCATTTCTCTTTATCCTTGGGCATGTTCAAAAGCTTTGTTTTCATTGTTGCCTTCAGGGATTCCTATAAGACGAATATTAGTTTTCTTCGAATTACCCAGAGTTCTCTGAGAGAGTGATTCATTTTTGTTCTCCATTTCTCTTTATCCTTGAGCATTTGGGCATGTTCAAAAGCTTTGTTTTCAATGTCAGAGATCCTTTCTTCTGCTTGCTCCATTCTGTTACCAAGGGATTCTACCATATTTTTCAGGTTTTTGAGGACTGTAACCTTTTGCCTCAATGTGTCAAAATCTTTGGTCATTTTATCTTTGAAATCATTGAATTCTTCAGACAGCTTTTCAATAATTTGAAATTCTAATTCCCTCCTTTTCTTCATTCTGTTAATCTTATTTTCTATCC